>APFE030581373.1:20164-47587 GCA_000404065.3 Pinus taeda
GTTATGAATTAATAGTTTTATCATAAAGTTCAAAACAATGAATAATTGAATCTGCTTGAATTAAAAATTTTGCCCACACGCAATTTTTATGTCATTAGATTCAATTCTGAGCATGATTTACATTGGTAACACATGAAATTTTATTAAGCCTCAATTTTAAGTTTCTTGAAAATGACTTGATTAGTGGGAGCGATCAAACCAGAAACATAGTTTTTGAGAAGGATCATTCAGAATCTCACACTTCCACTATGGAAGCCGAGTTCGTCTCCTATTTTGAGGCTACTTTACATGGTGTATGGCTTAAGAGTTTCATTTCTGGGCTTAGAATTATGGATTTTATCTCTAAGTCATTGAGAATATATTGTGATAATTCAGCGGCTGTTTTTATGGCTAAAAACAACAAAAGTGGGAGTCGAAATAAACACATCGACATTAAGTATTTAGCTATAAGGGAATGTGTTAAAGAAAAGAAAGTAGTCATTGATCACGTCAGCACTGAGTTGATGATCGCTGATCCTTTGACTAAGGGCATGCCACCATTTAAATTCAAGGATCATGTAATGAATATGGGACTTGGTTCCATTATGTAGTTTCTTATTGTATGGACAATGTTATTTTAATGAAATTCTTAATTATTGTGATGTTTTTTCTCATATTTATGTGCACCTTAAGTTGATTTGAGAAAATTCATTTAAGAAGGACAAAGAATAAACATAAGGTTTATTCATTAAGAAATTGTTGCCACATAAATTATAATAAGAATAAATACATAGTAATACATGGAAGATAATACTCGTCATTAGAGGACTTATCGCCACGATTCATGTATCTATTACTTAATATAGATTATCAATGGGTTTTTAAGTTGAGACATTAAGTTTGGAAGTATGGACCAAGTGGGAGAATGTTAAGCTCCATTAGTCTTTTTACCAATTGCTGCCTACAATTATGGAAGCCAACTGCAGTCTTGCCTTAATTTCTGGAAACCAACTGCAGTAATTTCCTTAAATTAAGGAAATCAACTGCAGTTAATTAATTTTCTTGTTGGGAGCTTCTGAAGTGGTCCATTACTCCATATGGAGTTCTCTACCTTGATGTGTGGAACACCTGACACATAGCCATCATAAGCTTGATGGAAGCTTGGCTATAAATTTATCTGTTTGGTCCCCAAGCTTGTATCTCATCCCCTTCAGTTTTTACACCATCAAATTGAGAGAGCAGAGCTTGGAAGTGTTTTCCAGATTATCAGTGTTCTTTTGTTTTCTGTTTGCCCGAGGTTGTTATGTCTTCTACACATACTGTGGCCAGATTTTAGAGTTCCCTTTTCTCGTTTTCATGCTGCCATGAGCCTATGAATTACGCTGGTGCTTGTACGTTTGCGTAGACAGATAATGTGCTTCTAAAAGCTGACAACACCATCGTTTCAACAAGTTGTTGTTCGTAAGGTTGAGGAGTGTGTCCACTCCTAGAAGCGTGAAGGATTAATTTTGAGGCCGAGAGGAAACTAAGGCTCGGGCTCTTTTCAATAATTTAACCAGATTTCAAAGCATTTGGAAAGGAAAGCTACTGCTGTTTTTGATCAAGCCAAAGGGACTGCTATTCTTGAGGCATCAGATCATGTTTAACTTCAATGGCTGGAGGTATTCTTCTTGGGTATCCAGTTTTATGATTCTTTACCATAATTAATTTTAATGCCACACATACAGAATTACTGTTCATAGCTATCATGCATAACCATTAAATGTTGAGGTAGCAGCTTCATTCTGTTAATGCTCTGTCGTAAAAAAGGATACAATAAAGAATCATTGTTCCGCATTGTTATTGTAGAATCTTAAATAATTGCTGCTATGATTTAGATAATTACTGCCATTATTTTCAGGTTTATCAATACTTTCAAGAGATTTTCCTTCTCTCACATTGACAGAGAGTAAAATCTATTGGTTGATGGCTTGTCAAAAGAGAGATGCAACTCCATTCGGGGCTTGATCAAATACTCTGTCTTGGAAAATGGCTCCCTCTTTCGCTCTGGGTATAAAAAATCTGATGTTTTGATCGGTCAAATTTCCATGTGCCTTTTGTGTGACTTTTTTTGAATACATTGAAGATTAATGACATGTAGAATCACATAACTATCTTTGTGCATTTTGTATAATATAAAGAAGAATGATATGTTGGTACATATAGTAGAGATAGGAACATATAGAAGAATAAGCAATGTATTTCTGTTAAAGCAAACATGAACTGCACCTATGATAGATAGGGTTGAAAGTTCCATCGGTGATAACTACAGATAGGTTGTTTCCATCCTTAATGAGTGACTCGAAAACAAAGTAGATTTGAACAAAAACACATGAATTATAACTTTTTTTTGCTATAACGAAAGAAAATGTGTTTTTTTCTTTATGGGAAAAAAAGGATTACAAGGATGGAATTTAGCCAGATAGTTAACTAAATCAAAAAGTGGGAAGGAGTTTATTTGGTAAAATACAATGTAAAACTAATAGAGGAAAATTTAACTAGCAGACAAAGTAGATTTGAACAAGAACACATGAATTGTAACTTCTTTTGTTATTAATGAAAGCAATGAAAACAAGTGTGTTTTTTCTTCTTGAAAAAAAAAGGATTCCAGGGATGGATAATCCACTGAATTGGAAAGTGGGAGGGAGTTTATTTGGTAAAATACAATGTAAAACTAATGGAGGAAAATTAACTAGATTTTTTTACTATACATGTTTTTTTCATATATTTTTATTTTTTTCGATCTGGGTCTACTCAAAAGTATGCAGAGTGGGTACTCGTTGGATGTGGAATTTAATTCTGCATCCAATAGGCACCTACACTTTATATTTGAGTAAACCTATAACAGAATAAGCTGAAAATAAAATATAAAATGTAGGTTCCTTTCTTTTTCTTTAAAAATCAATAACTCTTATTTTATTTATATTAACTATTAATATATTATTTTTCTTACGAGGCCCATTTTAGACCTCAAAATTTCCCTAATGGAGAGTTACCTCCTTCTTGCCCTTCTCATCATTTTTAGCCTTGAACTTCTTGGATTACTTGCTTTACATTTGAATTGCTTGCTCGACTAACTTCTTCAACCTTTTGTTGCATCATCACCCCGCTCTTAAACTTCTTGCTCCGAGCCTGTTCCACTTTCACTACTCGATCCACTATCATGCTTGATCCTCTGCTACCTTTGTTGCTTTATCCGTTGTTTGCCTTAGACATTAGTAACACTACTACAATTAGCATCAATAACAACATGTGTGCAACAATACTTTGTGACTTTGATGAGCATGATTGTTGTTTCACCAAAACCTACGTATATTAGTAAATAGATGCATCGCCAAATTTAAAAATCAACCAAAAAACACTTAAACCATATCATAACACACCAAAAAATCATTAACTTTTCTTCATACAACAACATAACCCCATCCTAACATAAACCCATCATAATAAATTGAACAACTCCATGCAACATCCATCCACCCAAAAAAACACAAGCCAGATATGTTCCATTTATAGAACGCGTAACCTCGCCTCTAATACTACGATGAACGGAGCACGCTTATTATTACACCAAAACCTGAACACATCGTCATATTTCAAATTTAAGAGAAGTGGTTTAAATAACGACAACACATCGTCAAATTTAAGAGAAGTGGTTTAAATAACGACTATTATAAAAATAATAGTGTAAAATTATATACACGTTTTTATCATTTTAATTTCAATTAATTAATAGATTTGATAACTATTATTGTTTTCTGAGATTTTTTAAACGTTTTAGTTATAATATATTTTTTCCGCACGTGATATTTGAATAATATTTTTTGGACCTTATTTAAAATACTATATCACGATAATAATAATTTTAATAATAATTTTGGTTATTTAAAATTATTGTTTATTGACCTTTAGATGCAAGTTAATTTGAAATAAATCTTTAGTTTATCAAGTATTTTATCGTATGAAAAACTATATATCACAAATTTTCAGAAACAACCATTGTATTGTGGTTTTAGATGACGTGTGTCAGTTAAACTTTTATTATAACACAATAAAGGATATTTATCGGAGGGTTGTGATTTTTAGTTAAATTGTTGTTGAATCCAAAGGTTTATTTTTAGCAGGTCTAAATTTTTATTGAGCGGATAAGTTTATTTTACAGTGTAGTACTTAATTTTTTATTAAGCTTATAAGTTTATTCTATAACTTAGTATAATCTCCGGGCATGTTGTGTAAAATTTAATTTTTTAAAATTGTTTTTAGAGTAATATTTCGTTTTAATTTTTTTACCGACAATAGAAGTTGAATTCAAAAGTTGACACGTAAAAGCCACGTATTTTCTATTTTTTTACAAAGAAAATCACATCTGTTTTACCTTTAGTATTGAACGTCTATGCCTCTATCCAGCTGCTCGAACTTACATCAATGAGACCGTTGGCCTTGGATGCTTTTCCTTCAAAATTCAATTATAAATGTGAAGGATCCAACTGTGTTCATGCTTTTCTCTCGCTGATTCTATGAATTCACCAGAATGCCTCTGTTTTCTCCTGCTCCAAGGCCGCGTATATATTTACCAGCTTCTGCGTCTCTTTGCTTTCAGCGTCCTCTTTTCTTTTCCGTTCTCTGTTTTATTTTGTTTTGTTATATCTGTTTATAATTTTCCTTTAGGTTTCCTCTGGTGTCTTATATGATTTTTTGTGATGTTTTGTGATGTTGTGTATTTCTTCCTTTTTTTTCCCATTGCTTTACAGTTTAAATTTATACGATCTTCGTTATATTTTCTGTACAGTTTTCAGTTTAATTTTTAATGATCTTCATCATATTTTCTCTGGGGTTTTCACGCATGAGAGTAAAACTTTTAAATATTTGAACTCCTCAGCATGTAAGGTTCTGCTATATGAATATCTGCAATCGGACATGGAGTTTAAGCAGTATTGGAAGAGAGAAGGGAAATAATTAGTTCCTTGTGTGAAAGATTCCGTAAAGGGTTTGGAAAAAAGGTTTGCGCGAAGGGTGAATAAACTAGACCCTGGTTTGCAGTACTGGTCAGTGATTTTTATTTGCTAATATGTAATATATTTTTGACATTTTTATGTTGTTAATTGGTATTGGAATCTGATTAAATCTACGTTCTTCATCTCTGCCATTTATAGAGGATTGCCTATATATATTCGCTATCTCTGCCAGCTGCAGAGGATTTGCTTTAAGTGGAATTGGAGGAGGGGCTGCTCCGGCAGATTGGCTTTTGTTCAAGGAGGAGCTGTGGGTAATGTTTCTTGCCCGCCCACTCATTGTTTTGACAATTACCCACTCATTGTTTTGACAATTTGTAGGGTAAAATAATAGCCATTTTTAATATCTTGCATTCAAATTTGTTTTACAGATTTAACTGGAATTGGAGAAGGGGCTGCTGCGGCGGATTGACTTTCACTGAAGGAGGGGCTGCTGCGGTGGATCGGCTTCCTTGGCTTCCGTTGAAGAAGGGGCTCTGGCGGATTAATATTGTGCGAAATTCAAAATATGTGAGTCCGCCCATTCATTGTTTTGACGATTTAAAATCGTAGTAATAAATTTTACTAAATAAACATATATATTATATAAGAAAACAAGGCTCTGAACTGAAGCTACAAATTTGTCCTACAGATTTCATAGTTATATTTTATATTATATTATTTATTTTAATTTTAGATTATTAGCTACATCTTATATTACATATTTTAATTTTCAATTAATTAGTTATCTTTTTAACCTATTTTAATTTTAATGACTCTTTGTTATCTTTTTATTAAATATCTTTTTTAACATGTTAATTTTAATGACGGTCATATTACATCTTTTAATTCTAAATTTAGAAGTTATATTTTTTACCTATTTTAATTTTAATGAATTTAAACATAATGTTGAAATTTTTAACATGTTGCATTCAAATCTGCTCTCATTTGCTTCTTTTGTACTAAAATCTTCGTAGTATGTTGATTGAGTCAACTCCAAAAGAACCAGAGAGTCGTCTTCTTGTGCAGTAAAGGATGGATTAATGCGAATGGATTGAGGAAGTAAAGGATGGATTAATGCGAATGGATTGAGGAAATAGAGGGCAAACAATATTTAAGTAATAATATTTAACAAGCTATAAGCTCAGCTCATTAATGCTGCCTGTATTTAACAGGCCATAAACTCATTAATGCGCATGGATAGATAATGTAAATACAGCCCGCATTAATGGGCGTATAGACTAGAAAATAGGTATATACAAATTTTTACATATTTTATTCTCATGGATTTTACAATCTTTACATTCTATTCTTTCGCTTCATTTCATTTTACCATAAATGCTCTTATGACATTTATGGTTTTTATACTTAACTCTTAAATTAATGGCCGGGATTTTGAAGAGGAGAAATCTATTTTTTCGCTTCATTTCATTTTATAGTAAATGCGATGACATTTCCCGTTTTTAGCCATGGTTTTTATACTGTCTTAAAATAGACTCCTCGTTGCCCCAGTGAGTCGTCCTAAAATTGTGCCTAAACGATGGATTAGGCGAGAATTTTTTTTTTAAACCACCAGCAGTGAATCGGTAACTGCTGGTATGAATGGATTAGGGGAGAATATGATCAAATGGATTAGGGGAGAATATGGTCAGTTTGAATTTGGGCGAGGTGGAGAGCCAGAGTGTCCGTCATCTAAATAGCAGCCATCACCTGCAGTTGGGATAAGTAACTCTTTAGGTTCCTATTTTAGCTGGGGTAACTAGCTCTTTAGGTTCCTGTTTTAAGGTGATAATTAAGAATGAAAGAGGCTTAAGTCATCGGTTTAGTATGGAATTTGTATTTTAAGGTTATAATTAAGAATGAAAGAGGTTTAGGTCATCTGTTTAGTATTGAATTTGTAGAGACGGTAATATGCGGGTATCTCTCCCTCCTGTTTGCTCATATTGTCCTTCCGTGCCCATTCC
The DNA here is from genome assembly GCA_000404065.3 of Pinus taeda. NCBI lineage: Eukaryota > Viridiplantae > Streptophyta > Pinopsida > Pinales > Pinaceae > Pinus > Pinus taeda. The sequence continues at coordinate 27,138 of APFE030581373.1, forward strand.
AATTGAATTCCCATACTCTGCACATATAAAAAGTTAGGACCGGGAATTTGTAGAGACAGTAATACGAGGGTCAAGTTATTTCTCCCTCTTATTTGCTCATATTGTCCTTCCGTGCCCGTTCCAATTGAATCCCCATACTCTGCACATATAAAAATATGAGGGTCAAGTTATGTCTCCCTCTTTCTTTGCTCATATTGTTCCTCCCTGTCCGTTCCAATTGAATACATATAAAATAGTAGGATCGACTCTCGAGAACTCAGAGGACAGGATTTGAGGGTGAATTAAGAATTCGGCTCCAATACTAGTCAGAATCTATTCATCCTATTCCATGGCCGAATCGAAATGGGATAATCTATTCATCTTTCACTGAAATCGAAATGGATTTATCTAACAATAGATTCTATAATTGCAGAGCTGAAGTAGATCCAAACGTTTCAGAAGGTATCTAGTTAGTTCATCTGTTTAGTATTGAATTTGTGGAGACAATAGTTTCCTATTCCATCCGAATCGAAACCGGATATTATCCCAACGATAGATCTATAATTGCAAAGTTGAAGTAGATCCAAACGTTTCAGAGGGCATCTAGTTAGGTTATATGTTTAGTATTGGATTGGTAGAGACAGTAATATGAGGGTCAAGTTAAAAAATTTGAGAGATTTTATTTATCTCATATCCAAACTCTTTATTATTAAGAAATCTTTAAGAAAAAATGGCATTACAGAGTCTTTTTTGGGGAGCTATCTCCAAGGGGAGTTTGAATGACATTTGCGACCTTTTCACACACAATGCATTTATACCCATTCACTGAAGATGGTGGATGGATACCCCTTCGTAGGCCTTTGCTTAGGGAAACTCGGTAAGTTGCCTAAGGTATCTTCGAAAGGATAGCTCGCCAGAATTAGGGTGACACAGGATATGAACTCTGAGAGAGATGCCAGAATCAGACTCTGACGGGCCTTTGTTTCGGAACATTCTATCACGTGGCCGGAGAAAAGGACTCTTGGTGGGGTGGAGATGGCACATCAGATGGTCATGTCGAGGTCTATGTGAGCTGATATGAGACTGAACGGCTTTTAATCATGTTTCCAGACTCTGTGGTGGCAGGTTGCTTACGATTTAGGGTTATGTTCCTTAAGATTCACAGGTGGTCAGTGTTCTTTGCAGGTTCGATTCATCATGTACTGGTTGGGAGGATGATGCTTCTGTTGGGGAATTGGCTCGCGGGTCTCGAGAGGTAGCGATCCAAACAACCTCATGCGGGCAAGCGGTCAGTAGCGATCAGGGGCCAGCGGTAGCAAAACCAACCAACGAAGAAAATGGAATCACGCTCTACCCAATTCTCCTAGCTGTTTGAGAGGTTTAATGCTCACCCCAATCCCTCGGCTGATGTCGGAGAATAGCCGCGCCCTTTATTCCATCTCTGACATGCCCACTCCAAATGCCAAAAAGCCTAGCTTTCCCCATGCAGATCCCCTTTTCCCCTTTATTTGGAGCTATCTTCATGGGGAGCTTGAATGTCCTCTTCACAAAGAATGCATGTATACCCATTCACCTATTCAAAGTCTCATGGTCTCAAACTTATCAATATCATTGATCTTATTAAAATAAAACAATGACGTTGTAAACTAAATATATAAAATTAATAATTACATAAGGAAAAATATAAAGATAAAATTAAAATCACTTATTTGTTATAATTAATAAATTATTTCTAATGATTATTTAAAAGAAATTTAGAGATTCCAGTTAACTCAAAACAGAGTCTTCACTCTATAAAAAAAATGGTAAAGCCACTATATAAAAAGATAGGATAACATACTTAAAGATTTAAGTAGAGTCTAGAATTTGAATCTAAATCAAATAATATATCCTATATATACATTAATAGGACACTTATATGGAATTAATATATACTATATTTACATTAATAGGACTTCTTCTATGACCTCATCATAATAATGAGGAATATACAATGCATCATAATTGTCCCCTTTATGACCAACTTGCACGGTCATCAAACAAAACATCTATGCTTTAAAAAAGATTATGAATAGAAGGATCAAACATGTTATACGTTTCATAGTTATAATAGTAACCAATGAAAATACACTGGATAGCTTTGGCATAAAGTTTTTTCCTATCTTCTTTTGAAACATGAGCAAACACTTTGCCAAACACCCATTATTATAATCCCTCTAACATCCATCTACATTCAGCTAAGCAAGAGAAATGGAACAAAATTACACCCATTATTATAATCCCTCTGACATCCATCTACATTCAGCTAAGCAAGAGAAATGGAACAAAATTACTTGCTGGCTATGTGGGCAAAATGGGCATACTGCCTCAAGGTGCACTCAAGGCGAAGAATCAAAGCTTAACAGAGGAAAGAAGACCGCAGGTTATGCTCAAAAAGCCAAACAAGTCAAAAAAGAGCGTAGAGGCCCTATTATTTGTCTTAGATGTAAATCTGCGACTCATATAACAAAAAGGTGCCCTAATTTCACAATCAGAGACACAGCACAACAGCGCCAACTAGAAGAAACTTCTCTTGACTCTTTTAGCTCTTCGGCAGAAGAAGAACTTCACGCAAATATGGGTCAATATTCTGAATCAGATTCATCTGAATGCTCATGTTCAGATTCAGATGTATGTGCTTGTCATGCCTTTTATGAGGATGATTCTGATTACTCTGATAGTTCCAGCGAAGAAGAAAAGACAAAGCCTCCGAAGGAAAAAGTATTGATGGCATCTACAGACGAAGAGGCAGAATTAAAAATTATGTCTCAAATTAGAGCGATGGAGGATGGTGATATGAAGAACAGACTGATTGAAGCTTTCACAGATCAGCTAAAAACTAAAGCTTCTAAGGAGTCAGGCAAAAAACCATTGTTTGTTGATGCATCTTATGAGCGGAGCACAAAATCTTTTCAAATGCATCACCAGAAACCAAGAAGAGTAAGGTCACTTACTCTTGAAGAAGTGAGTGGTGAAATTCACCACATCAAAACAGAAATCTCTGCAATGAAAGCCCAGATTGCATAAATACAAAACGGAAAACAAGTTGCAACTAGCCAAAAGTATGAAGAATAAGACGAAGATGAGGATGATCCCTGGAATCAAGCTGCACATGCTCAAGAAGTCCAAATTGTTGAAGGTATGCAAGACCCAAATTTCGGCTTCAAGGACATGAGATTATTTACTATTACCTATCAACAGCATCATGTTAAGGTAAATATCTGTATTCAAGGAAAGATTTTTCAAATGATTGCATTATTAGACTCAGGTGTAGACATTAATATCCTTAATATGAAGAACATTCCAGCCAGATACTGGGTCTTTGCTGAAAGAAAGGTTGTGGGTCTTGGAAATAAGAAGCTCCAGTATGAAGTTCCAAGAGCTTCATTGTGTTTTGATTCACATTGTGTATATATGAAGTTTGCTGTTGCAGATATTCTTGTTGATTGTATTTTAGGAAATATATTCCTTGCTGCAGTTGAACCACATGGTTCAGTCAGATTAAAGGGAGGAAAATCCGGATATTTTATCTCAGTCCCTACTTCAAGAGGCAAAAAGAAGAAGATTGAACTACCTTATGTCTCCAGTGCAAGGGTCTCAACCATGGTGCAGGCAATGCAGAAGTTAGATAAGGAAGAATCTTTACTGACAGATCTCAAAGATCTGAAGAGCAAGCTAAGGATTGAAGAACCGCTAAAGCTACCTCGGGTAAAAAGCAGAATTCAGGATTTGAAGCAAAAGTTAGAAGAAAAATGTTGTTCAGAAGAGCCAAATGCCTTTTGGCATCGAAAACAGCATATTATCAGACTGCCATACCATACAAGGAAGGATTTGCCGGAAAACCCTACAAGCGCAGAGCAATCCCCATGAGTAAAGAGTATAGGGATCTTTGCCAGAAAGAGATCCAACAACTGCTCGACAGAAGACTAATAAGAGAATCAAATAGCCCATGGAATTGTTATGGGTTTTATGTGAACAAAAGAGCAGAATAGATCAGGGGTATTCCAAGACTTGTCATCAATTATAAACCTTTGAATTCGGTTTTTGCGGATGACACCTATCCAATTACACACAAAGGAGACTTGATCAGAAGAATTGCAGGTGCTAAAATATTTTCAAAGTTTGATCTGAAGGCAGGGTTTTGGCAGGTGGCTATAGAAGAATCAGATAAGTTTAAAACTGTTTTCAGCATTCCTGCAGGACATTTGAATGGAATGTCATGCCATTTGGACTCAAAAATGCTCCCTTAAAGTTCTAGAAGGTGATGGATGACATTTTCAAACCCTATTTTGATTGGTTGATTGTATATAGCGATGATGTTTTGATTTTTTCTGAGAATATTGATGAACACTTTAAGCATGTAAATATTTTCTTAAAGTTAGTTCAGAAAAATGGGCTAATTCTGAGCAAGAAGAAAATAGAAGTTTTTTAGACTTCTATAAAATTTCTGGGTCATACAATCTGCAATGAGCAGATTTCTCTCCAGCAGCATGCCATTGAATTTGCTGACAAATTTCGAGATGTGCTCAAGGATAAGACACAATTGCAAAGGTTTTTGGGTTGCCTTAATTATGTCAGCAATTTTGATCAAGATTGCACCAACGATAGGAAAATCCTTAACAGGAGGTTAGGGAAGAACCCTCCTGAATGGTCCTTCACACTAAAGCTGTCCAAGAAATCAAGGCTAAAGTGAAATCTTTACCCATTTTATATGTTGCAGATGACCAGGCCTTTAAGATTGTTGAGTCTGATGCAAGCAATGTTGGATGGGGAGGTGTTTTGAAACAAAAAATTGGTAAAGAAGAGTAGGTGATTCAGTTTGCTTTTGGAGTCTGGAACCCGGCAGAACAAAATTACTCTGTTATTGAAAGAGAAGTCAAAGTTGCATGGAACTGTATAAGCAAGTTTGAGGTTTATCTGATAAATAAACCTTTTCTCCTCAGAACTGATGCATCAGCCATGCAAAAGGTATTAACAAAGAATATTAAAAAGGCTGTAGAAGTGAAATTTGCAAGGTGGCAGGCCCTGTTTGCCAATTTTGATTTCTCTGTTGAACATATTAAAGGAAAAGATAATAGCCTTCCTGATTTTTTAGGCAGAGAATACATTGAGCAGAAAGAGGCACAAGTTTTGGTTGTTGTTACTGAATGGGAACAGGAGCGAAAGAGGGAAACAATGAGGATTGTGCTAGATGAACTAGAATGGGAAACATATAAAAGAGACTGGAAACCCACATGGCAACTTAGAAATACAAAGGTCCTAGACGCCAATCTACAGCCCCATACGGACCTCCAGTTGTATGTACCAGAAAGAAAAGTTTATCCTAAGGGAAGAGCATGGATACATGACATGGTCTACGACAAAGCCAGAAGAAACGCTGAGATCACAAGGATAGCATTAGAACACAACTTTCACGACATTGCTAGCATATGGTATCAGGGAGGAAAAAGTGCGGGTATCTTTGAAAGACATGTCTGCATATACCAAACCCGTGATTTATGGAATGAACCTGGCCATATCAAAACTCATATGGCGGCAAGATGGCCCAGGAATGACCCTCAGATCATGTTTCCTGGTACTGTCTTTGATTTTGCCGATTATAAAAGATTATGGTGGCAATTTCTTAATATTGATGACCAAACAGAAACACACTATACCAGGCTCAAATTTAGTACAGTGGGGTATTATCAAGGATATCAACAAAATGAATGGCTCAGAGAATGGTGGAGAGACTACGGAGTTAATAAAACTGCGATGGATCCAGTATAACATGAGAAATATTGCAAAAACATGGGAAAACCTTGTATCATGGATTGTAACATAGCATGTAACCATCCAGTTTATCATACTGTTAAGCAGATGGCGGACACTGAATGGACAACTTACAAGGATGCTCCTTACAATAATTCCCTTGAAGAATATATGCGAGAGCACATGGAGTGGCTAGTCCTCACCAAAGTATAGCATCAAACCGTTCTAGGAAGGCCCATCATCGTCCGGCGAATCTAGACCAAAGCTTGGGACATCATGCAATACAAACAAGACAGATTTCCAGGACTTACAATCTTCTAGTATGAACCAGTCACAAGGGCTAAATTGTGACTAGTTTTCCATGGATTTTTCTGTTTAAAAATCTCCACAGTGTAATATAATCTTTTCTCGTGGGCTTTAGTACAAAAGAATCCACTGTGTTTTAGTCATGTCTGAATAACTTTTAGGACAAAGAATCTACTTTACAAACTATATTGGACGCGTTACCCGAAAGCAATTATTCGATCCATATGATGGACCCGAATCTTGTGCGGATGTCGCTCTGGTAAAACTGAAAAGCAATGATTCCTTTTGCTTTAAGTCTTTTCTTTGTTCCGACCCAAGGCAATGTTTGTCCCCCCTTCTCTCCTATATAAAGAAGGGTAAGGTTCATTCTTAGGGGATCGGAGTTTGAGAGCTTAGTCTTGTGTTTTTTGAGTTGAGTAAGTTTCCCTGCTTTGCGTCTGCGGACCTGCGCGTCTGATCTGCTTGCATCACGAAAAATTACTCAAGTCTATAGGTGGTTTGGAAGCCTGCGCATCAGTGTGCTCGGCACTGGTGAGAACCTGAAGTGGCTGAACCATTAGAGTCATTTGGTCTGTATATTCATCTTTGAAATTTCTGAGGCAGAGTCTGTCCATCGCCAGGAAGCCTCTGGTATTACTTGATCTTTATGATCAATATATAGTCCAGTAAATGCGGTGACAGTCTATTTCTGTAAAGAGTTTCCTCTCTCTGTAAAACATTTGAACATTTGAAATAATATGAGTACACAATATTTCCGCCATATGAGTATCTCTGTGCTTGTATAGGATCTGCTGTGTTAGTTCTGTTTTGTTGAGTCTTCATCCAAAGTTCGCAGGAAGTTTGCCAAAGGATCGAACGGACACCAAGGTCGTTGTTAGGCGCAGAAGCTGTTGTGGAGGCCGTGAGAGTGTGAAAGATCTGAGTAGGTTCACCACTGGTTCACCAGGAGTTGGCCATCAACACTAACAGAAGAAGCAAGTCGCAAGCTCGTGACAGGAGCCAACTCCTGGTGAACCAGTGGTGAACCTACTCATATCTTTCACACTCTTACGGCCTCCACAATGGCTTCTGCGCCAAACAATGGCCTTGGTGTCCCTTCGATCCTTTGGCGAACTTCCTGCGAACTTTGGATGAAGACCCAACAGAACAGAACTAACACAACAGATCTTATACAAGCACAGAGATACTCATATGGCGGAAATATTGTGTACTCATATTATTTTAGATGTTCAAATGTTTTACAGAGATAGACTGTCACTGCATTTACTGGACTATATATTGATCATAAAGATCAAGTAATACCAGAGGCTTCCTGGCGATGGACAAACTCTGCCTTAGAAATTTCAAAGATGAATATACAGACCAAATGACTCTAATGGTTCAGCCACTTCAGGTTCTCACCAGTGCCGAGCACACTGATGCGCAGGCTTCCAAACCACCTATAGACTTGAGTAATTTTTCGTGATGCAAGCAGATCAGACGCGCAGGTTCGTAGACGCAGAGCAATAAAACTTACTCGACTCAAAACACACAAGACTAAACTCTCAAACTCCGATCCCCTATGAATGAAACTTACCCTTCTTTATATAGGAGAGAAGGGGGGACAAATGTTGTCTTGGGTAGGAACAAAGAAAAGACTTAAAGCAAAAGGAATCATTGCTTTCCAGTTTTACCGGAGAGACATCCGCACAAGATTCGGGTCCATCATATGGATCGAATAATTGCTTTCGGGTAACGCATCCAATATAGTCTGTAAAGTAGATTCTTTGTCCTAAAAGTTATTCAGACATGACTAAAACACAGTGGATGCTTTTGTACTAAAGCCCACGAGAAAAGATTATATTACACTGTGGAGATTTTTAAACAGAAAAATCCACAGAAAACTGGTCACAATTTAGCCCTTGTGACTGTTTCATACTAGAAGATTGTAAGTCCTGGAAATCTGTGTTGTTTGTATTGCATGATGTCCCAAGCTTTGGTGTAGATTCGCCAGACGATGATGGGCCTTCCTAGAACAGTTTGATGCTGTACTTTGGTGAGGACTAGCCACTCCATGTGCTCCCGCATATATTCTTCAAGGGAATTATTGTAAGGAGCATTCTTGTAAGTTGTCCACTCAGTGTCCGCCATCTGCTTAACAGTATGATAAACTGGATGGTTACATGCTATGTTACAATCCATGATACAAGGTTTTCCCATGTTTTTGCAATATTTCTCATGTTCTACTGGATCCATCGCAGTTTTATTAACTTCGTAGTCTCTCCACCATTCTCTGAGCCATTCATTTTGTTGATATCCTTGATAATGCCCCATTGTATAAATTTGAGCCTGGTATAGCGGGTTTCTGTTTGGTCATCAACATTAAGAAATTGCCACCATAATCTTTTATAATCGGAAAAATCAAAGACAGTATCAGGAAACATGATCTGAGGGTCATTCTTGGGCCATCTTGCTGCCATATGAGTTTTGATATGGCCAGGTTCATTCCATAAATCACAGGTTCGGTATATGCAGACATATCTTTCAAAGATACTCGTACTTTTTCCTCCATGATACCATATGGTAGCAATGTCGTGAAAGTTTTGTTCTAATGCTATCCTTGCGATCTCAGCATTTCTTCTGGCTTTGTCGTAGACCATGTCATGTATCCATGCTCTTCCCACAGGATAAACTTTTTTTTTTTGGTACATACAACTGGAGGTTCGTATGGGGCTGTAGATTGGCGTCTAGGACCTTTGTATTTCTAAGTTGCCATGTGAGTTTCGAGTCTCTTTTATATGTTTCCAATTCTAGTTCATCTGGCATAATCCTCATTGTTTCCCTCTTTCGCTCCTATTCCCATTCAGTAACAACAACCAAAACTTGTGCCTCTTTCTGCGCAATGTATTCTCTGCTTAAAAAATCTGGAAGGCTATTATCTTTTCCTTTAATATGTTCAACAAAGAAATCAAAATTGGCAAACATGGCCTTCCACCTTGCAAATTTTGCTTCTCCAGCCGTTTTAATATTCTTTGTTAATACCTTTTGCACGGCTGATGCATCAGTTCTGAGGAGAAAAGGTTTATTTATCAGATAAACCTCAAACTTGCTTATACAGTTCCATGCAACTTTGACTTCTCTTTCAATAACAGAGTAATTTTGTTCTATCGAGTTCCAGACTCCAGAAGCAAACTGAACCACCTACTCTTCTTTACCAATTTTTTGTTTCAAAACACCTCCCCATCCAACATTGCTTGCATCAGACTCAACAATCTTAAAGGCCTGGTCATCTGCAACATATAAAATGGGTAAAGATTTTACTTTAGCCTTGATTTCTTGGACAGCGTTGGTGTGAAGGTCTGACCATTCAGGAGGGTTCTTCCCTAACCTCCTGTTAAGGATTTTCCTATCGCTGGCACAGTCTTGATAAAAATTGCTGACATAATTAAGGCAACCCAAAAACCTTTGCAATTGTGTCTTATCCTTGAGCACATCTGGAAATTTGTCATCAAAGTCAATGGCATTTTGCAGATTGTATGACCCAAAATTTTTAGAGAAGTCTGAAAAACTTCTATTTTCTTCTTGCTCAGAACTAGCCCATTCTTCTGAACTAACTTTAAGAAAATATTTACATGCTTAAAGTGTTCATCTATATTCATAGAAAAAATCAAAACATCATCGATATATACAATCAACCAATCAAAATAAGGTTTGAAAATGTCATCCATCACCTTCTGGAACTTTGAGGGAGCATTTTTGAGTCCAAATGGCATGACATTCCATTCATAATGTCCTTCAGGAACGCTGAAAGCAGTTTTAAACTTATCTGATTCTTCTATAGCCACCTGCCAAAACCCTGCCTTTAGATCAAACTTTGAAAATATTTTAGCACCTACAATTCTTCTGATCAAGTCTCCTTTGTGTGGAATTGGATAGGTGTCATCTGCAAGAACTGAATTCAAAGGTTTATAATTGATGACAAGTCTTGGGATACCCTTGATCTGTTCTGCTCTTTTGTTCACATAAAACCCATAACAATTCCATGGGCTATTTGATTCTCTTATTAGTCTTCTGTCGAGCAATTGTTGGATCTCTTTCTGGCAAAGATCCCTATACTCTCTACTCATGGGGATTGCTCTGCTCTTGCAGGGTTTTTTGACAAATCCTTCCTTGTATGGCAGTCTTTTCGATGCCAAAAGGCATTTGGCTCTTCTGAACAACATTTTTCTTCTAACTTTTGCTTCAAATCCTGAATTCTGCTTTTTACCCGAGGTAGCTTTAGCTGTTCTTCAATCCTTAGCTTGCTCTTCAGATCTTTGAGATCTGTCAGTAAAGATTCTGCCTTATCTAACTTCTGCATTGCCTGCACCATGGTTGAGACCCTTGGACTGGAGACATAAGGTAGTTCAATCTTCTTCTTTTTGCTTCTTGAAGTAGGGACTGAGATAAAATATCCGGATTTTCCTCCCTTTAATCTGACTGAACCATGTGGTTCAACTGCAGCAAGGAATATATTTCCTAAAATACAATCAACAGGAATATCTGCAACAGCAAACTTCATATATACACAATGTGAATCAAAACACAATGAAGCTCTTGGAACTTCATACTAGAGCTTCTTATTTCCAAGACCCATAACCTTTCTTTCAGCAGAGACCCAATATCTGGCTGGAATGTTCTTCATATTAAGGATATTAATCTCTGCACCTGACTCTAATAATGTAATCATTTGAAAAATCTTTTCTTGAATACAGATATTTACCTTAACATGATGCTGTTGATAGGTAATAGTAAATAATCTCATGTCCTTGAAGCCGAAATTTGGGTCTTGCATACCTTCAACAATTTGGACTTCTTGAGCATGTGCATCTTGATTCCAGGGATCATCCTCATCTTCGTCTTCTTCTTCATACTTTTGGCTAGCTGCAACTTGTTTTCCCTTTTGTATTTCTGCAATCTGGGCTTTGATTGCAGAGGTTTCTATTTTGATGTGGTGAATTTCACCACTCACTTCTCCAAGAGTAAGTGACCTTACTCTTCTTGGTTTCTGGTGATGCATTTGAAAAGATTTTGTATTCCGCTCATAAGATGATTCAACAAACAATGGTTTTTCGCCCGACTCCTTAGAAGCTTTAGTTTTCAGCTGATCTGTGAAAGCTTCAATCAGTCTGTTCTTCATATCACCATCCTCCATTGCTCTAATTTGAGACAGAATTTTTAATTCTGCCTCTTCGTCTGTAGATGCCATCAATACTTTTTCCTGCGGAGGATTTGTCTTTTCTTCTTCGCTGGAACTATCAGAGTAATCAGAATCATCCTCATAAAAGGCATGACAAGCACATAAAACTGAATCTGAACATGAGCATTCAGATGAATCTAATTCGGAATATTGACCCATATTTTCCTGAAGTTCTTCTTCTGCCGAGGAGCTAAAAGAGTCAAGAGAAGTTTCTTCTAGCTGGTTCTGTTGTGCTGTGTCTTTGATTGTGAAATTGGGGCACCTTTCTGTTATATGAGTCGCAGATTTACATCTAAGACAAACAATAGGGCCTCTATGCTCTTTTTTGACTTGTTTGGCTTTTTGAGCATATCCTGCGGTCTTCTTTCCTCTGTTAAGCTTTGATTCTTCGCCTTGAGGGTACCTTGAGGCAGTATGCCCATTTTGCCCACATAGCCAGCAAGTAATTTTGTTCCATTTCTCTTGCTTAGCTGAATGTAGATGGACATCAGAGGGATTATAATAATGGGTGTTTGGCACATACCTATAATATCCTTTCTTTTTATTCCTCTGGTTTTTATCCTTTGCAGGATATTTTCTTCTTCTGTCCTTTGGATAACTTCTTTTATTTTTGTAGAAAGTCTCTCTGAATTCTCTTTTTGCTCTCTTCTTAGACTTCCTTTTGTTTACCAAAGGATCGTCTACGGTAAGTCCATACTCGCTGCAAATGGACTTTCTATCTGGCAACCTGGATAATTTCTCCAAAGATTTATTCACTTTTGAACTTGTACAAAGACTTACCAGTGTCTTTGTAATCTGTGAGAGTAAATCTCACCCCATGTGTAAGATTCAAATGGTAACTAGAAGACTTCCTGCATTCTGATATAATCTACAAATTTTGAGGGTAAAGCAGCAAGATATACCTGTTTCCATAATAGGTTCTTGGAGTCTTTTACCTCATAAATTCTCTACATCCAATCTCGATGGAAGTCATCATATTGCGACATTTTATGGCACTTGAGGTTCATAAGTATAACCTCGTGTTTGTTGGCGGTTTCTGTTTCACTTCCACACCAATTTTGATTTTTTCTAAGAATATAGATGAACACTTTAAGCATATAAATATTTTCTTAAAGTTAGTTCAGAAGAATGGGCTAGTTCTAAGCAAGAAGAAAATAGAAGTTTTTCAGACTTCTATAAAATTTTTGGGTCATACAATCTGCAATGGGCAGATTTCTCTCCAGCAGCATGCCATTGACTTTGCTGACAAATTTCCAGATGTGCTCAAGGATAAGACACAATTGCAAAGGTTTTTGGGTTGCCTTAATTATGTCAGCAATTTTTATCAAGATTGCGCCAGCAATAGGAAAATCTTTAACAGGAGGTTAGGGAAGAACCCTCCTGAATGGTCAAACCTTCACACCAAAGTTGTCCAAGAAATCAAGGAAAAGTAAAAAATTTACCCATTTTATATGTTGCAGATGACCAGGCCTTTAAGATTGTTGAGTCTGATGCATGCAATGTTGGATGGGGAGGTGTTTTGAAACAAAAAAATGGTAAAGAAGAGCAGGTGGTTCAGTTTGTTTCTGGAGTTTGGAACCCGACAGAACAAAATTACTCTGTTATTGAAAGAGAAGTCAAAGCTACATGGAACTGTATAAGCAAGTTTGAGGTTTATCTGATAAATAAACCTTTTCGCCTCAGAACTGATGCATCAACCATGCAAAAGGTATTAACAAAGAATATTAAAAAGACTGGAGAAGCGAAATTTGCAAGGTGGCAGGCCCTGTTTGACAATTTTGATTTCTCTGTTGAACATATTAAAGGAAAAGATAATAGCCTTCCGGATTTTTTAAGCAGAGAATACATTGAGCAGAAAGAGGCACAAGTTTTGGTTGTTGTTACTGAATGGGAACAGGAGCGAAAGAGGGAAACAATGAGGATTGTGCCAGATGATCTAGAATGGGAAACATATAAAAGAGACTGGAAACCCACATGGCAACTCAGAAATACAAAGGTCCTAGACGCCAATCTACAGCCCCATACGGATCTCCAGTTGTATGTACCAGAAAGAAAAGTTTATCCTAAGGGAAGAGCATGGATACATGACATGGTCTACGTCAAAGCCAGAAGAAATGCTGAGATCGCAAGGATAGCATTAGAACAAAACTTTCACGACATTGTTACCATATGGTATCATGGAGGAAAAAGTACGGGTATCTTTGAAAGACATGTCTGCATATACCGAACCCGTGATTTATGGAATGAACCTGGCCATATCAAAACTCATATGGCAGCAAGATGGCCCAGGAATGACCCTCAAATCATGTTTCCTGATACTGTCTTTGATTTTGCCGATTATAAAGGATTATGGTGGCAATTTCTTAATGTTGATGACCAAACAGAAACCCACTATACCAGGCTCAAATTTAGTACAGTGGGGCATTATCAAGGATATCAACAAAATGAATGGCTCAGAGAATGGTGGAGAGACTACGGAGTTAATAAAACTATGGTGGATCCGGTAGAACATGAGAAATATTGCAAAAACATGGGAAAACCTTGTATCATGGATTGTAACATAGCATGTAACCATCCAGTTTATCATACTCTTAAGCAGATGGCGGACACTGAGTGGACAACTTACAAGGATGCTCCTTACAACAATTCCCTTGAAGAATATATGCGGGAGCACATGGAGTGGCTAGTCCTCACCAAAGTACAACATCAAACCATTCTAGGAAGGCCCATCATCGTCTGACGAATCTACACCAAAGCTTGGGACATCATGCAATACAAACAAGACAGATTTCCAGGACTTACAATCTTCTAGTATGAACCAGTCACAAGGGCTAAATTGTGACCAGTTTTCCGTGGATTTTTCTGTTTAAAAATCTCCACAGTGTAATATAATCTTTTCTCGTGGGCTTTAGTACAAAAGCATCCAGTGTGTTTTAGTCATGTCTGAATAACTTTTAGGACAAAGAATCTACTTTACAGACTATATCGGACGTGTTACCCGAAAGCAATTATTCGATCCATATGATGGACCCGAATCTTGTGCGGATGTCGCTCCGGTAAAACTGAAAAGCCTCCTTTGTGTGGAATTGGATAGGTATCATCTGCAAGAACTGAATTCAAAGGTTTATAATTGATGACAAGTCTTGGGATACCCCTGATCTATTCTGCTCTTTTGTTCACATAAAACCCATAACAATTCCATGGGCTATTTGATTCTCTTATTAGTCTTCTGTTGAGCAGTTGTTGGATCTCTTTCTGGCAAAGATCCCTATACTCTTTACTCATGGGGATTGCTCTGCTCCTGCAGGGTTTTCCGGCAAATCATTCCTTGTATGGCAGTCTGATAGTATGCTGTTTTCGATGCCAAAAGGCATTTGGCTCTTCTGAACAATATTTTTCTTCTAGCTTTTGCTTCAAATCCTGAATTCTGCTTTTTACCCGAGGTAGCTTTAGTTGTTCTTCAATCCTTAGCTTGCTCTTCAGATCTTTGAGATCTGTTAGTAAAGATTCTGCCTTATCTAACTTCTGCATTGCCTGCACCATGGTTGAGACCCTTGCACTGGAGACATAAGGTAGTTCAATCTTCTTCTTTTTGCCTCTTGAAGTAGGGACTGAGATAAAATATCTGGATTTTCCTCCCTTTAATCCTGAACCATGTGGTTGAACTGCAGCAAGGAATATATTTCCTAAAATACAATCAACAGGATTATCTGCAACAACAAACTTCATATATACACAATGTGAATCAAAACACAATGAAGCTCTTGGAACTTCATACTGGAGCTTCTTATTTCTAAGACCCACAACCTTTCTTTCAGCAGAGACCCAGTATCTGGCTGGAATGTTCTTCATATTAAGGATATTGATGTCTGTACTTGATTCTAATAATGTAATCATTTGAAAAATCTTTCTTTGAATACAGATATTTACCTTAACATGATGTTGTTGATAGGTAATAGTAAATAATCTCATGTCCTTGAAGCCGAAATTTGGGTCTTGCATACCTTCAGCAATTTGGACTTCTTGAGCATGTGCAGCTTGATTCTAGGGATCATCCTCATCTTCGTCTTCTTCTTCATACTTTTGGCTAGCTGCAACTTGTTTTCCCTTTTGTATTTCTGCAATCTAGGCTTTGATTGCATAGATTTCTGTTTTGATGTGGTGAATTTCACTACTCACTTCTCCAAGAGTAAGTGACCTTACTCTTCTTGCTTTCTGGTGATGCATTTGAAAAGGTTTTGTATTCCGCTCATAAGATGCATCAACAAACAATGGTTTTTTGCCTGACTCCTTAGAAGCTTTAGTTTTCAGCTGATCTGTGAAAGCTTCAATCAGTCTGTTTTTCATATCACCATCCTCCATCGCTCTAATTTGAGACAGAATTTTTAATTCTGCCTCTTCGTCTGTAGATGCCATCAATACTTTTTCCTTCGGAGGCTTTGTCTTTTCTTCTTCGCTGGAACTATCAGAGTAATCAAAATCATCCTCATAAAAGGCATGACAAGCACATACATCTGAATCTGAACATGAGCATTCAGATGAATCTGATTCGGAATATTGACCCATATTTGCCTGAAGTTCTTCTTCTGCCGAGGAGCTTAAAGAGTCAAGAGAAGTTTCTTCTAATTGGTGTTGTTGTGATGTGTCTCTGATTGTGAAATTGGGGCACCTTTATGTTATATGAGTCGCAGATTTACATCTAAGACAAACAATAGGGCCTCTATGCTCTTTTTTGACTTGTTTGGCTTTTTGAGCATAGCATGCGGTCTTCTTTCCTTTGTTAAGCTTTGATTCTTCGCCTTGAGGGCACCTTGAGGCAGTATGCCCATTTTGCCCACATAGCCAGCAAGTAATTTTCTTCCATTTCTCTTGCTAAGCTGAATCTAGATGGATGTCATAGGGATTATAATAATGGGTGTTTGGCACATACCTATAATATCCTTTCTTTTTATTCCTTTGGTTTTTATCCTTTGCAGGGTATTTTCTTCTTCTGTCCTTTGGATAACTTCTTTTATTTTTGTAGAAAGTCTCTCTGAATTCTGTTTTTACTCTCTTCTTAGATTTCCTTTTGTTTACCAAAGGATCATCTACGGTAAGTCCATACTTGCTGCAAATGGACTTTCTATCTGGCAACCTGGATAATTTCTCCAAAGATTTATTCACTTTTGAACTTGTACAAAGACTTACCAGTGTCTTTGTAATCTGAGAGTAAATCTCACCCCATGTGTAAGATTCAAACGGTAACTGGAAGACTTCCTGCATTCTGATATAATCTACAAATTTTGAGGGTAAAGCAGCAAGATATACCTGTTTCCATAACAGGTTCTTGGAGTCTTTTACCTCATAAATTCTCTGCATCCAATCTCGATGGAAGTCATCATATTGCGACATTTTATGGCACTTGAGGTTCATAAGTATAACCTCGTGTTTGTTGGCAATTTCTGTTTCACTTCCACACCAATGTTCCAGAATCATTGATGTCAGGGCGCCAATCATATTGCTGATCACTGTGCCATCTGGATTATGGATAATGTCTCCTTTCTCATTCTTGAGAACTTCTGCTTCCATTGTTTCAATGAGCTTGGGAGAAGATTCTGTTTCCCACCACCTGAGGAGAGTACCTGTAAAACATTGAATGATAGTTCTACAAGCATCTATCTCTGATTTCCCTCTAAGACACATGAGCTTATATTCTGTGTACATTATGTCAATCATTTGGAGTATCTGGCCAATGCTCATGTTGTCTATGTTCCATTCTCTGTGAGAATCAGGAAAGAAATGTGGGCTTAAGGCAATTTTCCCTTACCTTCAATATCAGGAGTAGAATACCTAGAAAATCTAGGTTCTAGGGGCTCATAGATGGGAAAAATTTGCGTCTCCTGAGATTTCTTCTCTGTTTCTTTGGCTTCTGCTTCGGCCTCTGCTTCTTGAAATAGAGAAGCAATGCTAATGTGTACTGATTTATCAGCGTCTGATGAAGAAACAGTTTCTTTGGTAATAGAACAGGAAACTTATGAATATTTCTAGTTGAATTTTCAATCTTTATATTTCTTTTCACCAAAAAAAATTTGGAACTGGGTTTTCTACTTTTGTCAACTGAACTTTTTTAACTTTTTCTGCTAACCCAGTAAGAAGAGTTTTAATTGTGTCAATGTGACCAACTAATCTATCTCCTACCTCTTCTATTTTGTTCAGTGAATCTCTGGCATAAGTACGAGAAATACTGGAATCAAATTGCATATTATTTAAACAGCTATTCACACTATTTAATGAAATCTGTACAATAACTATCTGCTTCTTTACATCATCTGTCTTTGTCACATTCATCTCCAGACCTTTGAGAGCAGTATTGGTCCAGTTCAACTGTTCACTAGCCTTTTGGATTCTTCCATCAATTCCTAAGGCATTATCATCCTTCTGAACCAAGGGGATAGCTTTGGCTGCATTGGTATTTTCTCCTAAAACAATTCCTTTGTATGGGGGAAATGTGGTAGGAGTCTCAATCTGTGATCCATCTAATGCAATCCATCCATGTTTGTTAGCAGTGGCACTAGAGGAGGCTCCAATGAGGACATTAATAGGGGCAATCTTATCTTTCCGAGAGTAGAAAGATATCCATGTGTTATTTACCTCCATATAATGCTTCCAATCACTTGCATACTGTCTTTTCTGTGCAGGAGTGTATGCTTGGTCGAATTCTTCTGCTTGAGGATTTGTATACAAATCCTAGTTAAGCATGGCTTTCATCCACTTAGCACTAACCTGTGATTTCAAGCATCCATCCATAAGCGAGAAAAACTTATGCATTTCCATAACTGCAGGGTTTTTACAATCAACAGGAATTTGTTTAAACCTACATTCTGGAATCAACTGTGACTGTTCAAGCATTCCTAGACCATATTTGGGCTTTGCTGGTCTCATCAGACAAATCATCTCAGTTAATCTAGGATCTTCTTCTTCTACTGTTTGCATCATAAGTACATGGTCTGAATCTGGTTCTGGCTCATGAGGAAATGGGATGTCAGAACATTTGGGATTCGGACATGGATTTACAGATGTAGAAGGAGGAGCAACACCAGTCCTGGGGTTGTGATATGAATGTACATTTTTTTCAGCTAAGGTAAGCAGATTAATGACATCTTGACATTCTGGACATTTTACTTCTAGAGATGAATAATTTACAAGTTGTGCTAACTCATATAACTGGTTATGTCTACAGGAAGAAGATGAAGAACAAGTTGTTTCTACAACAGAAGGATCTCTGTAATATTTTGATGTTTTACAAGCAAGGTCAATTCCTTGGCGGTCAATGGTAGATCTCCGGGGAAAAGATATGATAGCACCAGAAGGGGTTTCAGTAATGTTTGTAGAAGTAATATTCCTTGGTACTATTGGCTTCGGGTTATCTACCGCCCAATGTGCAGGAAACTGCAAGTCTTGCCATTTGGTCAAATGATGTTCAACTTTTTGGTTTCTGGGATCTGTTTTGACAACAAAACTGGACTTGGAGTCTCGACTAGGAGTATGACGGATAGCTGGCCATAAAGTGTTTGTATGTCGCAAACAGGCCTTAGTCTGGATAGCTACATTGTTTCTCTTTTTTTTTTCATATCAAAACCTGTTGTTTGGATTTACAACTTGTAGAGCATTGGAAAGGTATGTTTTAACGAATAACTTAGTGGTGTTTCAAGCAATAGTTGTAACTTTTTCTTTGTTATACAATAGGGAGAATGCAATGAGAATAAGTACGAATGACCCAATCACTAAAATGTAGAGCTGTAACAAGGGCCTTTTTCACCTCTAGTTATCTCACATTACAAGTCAATCCGAGAGCGTTTTGTTATTGTGAAGGGTATCTCGATTTGAGGCTATTTGTCAGAGTAATGCTTAGTAGTATAGGTCTAAGAAATACAAGAGTAAACGGATGCTAAGCTATGCTAAATTACTTTTGCATAAAGAAATCACACACGGCAACTTTGTCAGTCAAGGGTACGGAAGCAGTAACCCATCCCTTTAGAAATTGAAAAAGGAATTAGAGTATGGATCATGGATCTGGGAGCATAATAGCGTCTGCTGTGTCTCACGATAGCCTTGATCCTCCTCCCACACAATACCAATGAATGCAAGTAAAAAGGAACAGCAAGAAAGCAGAATGGAATAGCAATTCAGAAATGGAACAGCAGTAAAAAGGAACGGCAGGAAAGAAACTAAATCTCGCGAGTTCAACACTCTCAATTCTTGGCATCAACTTACATACAAAGGAAGAGCAATATTTTGTACAAGTAGATAGTTTAATAAAATGGAACAGCAAATCACCATAAATAGGAAACGTCAATCATATATAAACATAATCTGAAACGATTACCAGTAGTCCATTACTCCAACCATATGTAGCTGAAACATTCCACTTATAAATTCTGTAACAGAAGTGAACAACTTAGAACAATGTTATGTGATCAATTCTGGAAATATGATGTAAACTTGTTACAAAGATTTACAAAAGGAAAACTACTGATGAACAAGTATGGAACAGCATGTACGTATATCAGATTATTGAGAACAATAAACAAACCACACGAAGCCAAACTGTAATGATATAATCAGCCAGTGTCCATTGGAGCCGGGCCCTTAGCTTCCAATGGCACACCGCCGTAACTTACTTCAGATGTAGGGGAAAAGTAACACCAAATATATCATATTAACGCATCAATGATAGTACAGCAAAACTAAGTCTCAAAGAGACTCGATAGTCTGAGTTTAACCAACTGTGCAACTTATCAACAGAAAGTAAAAATACAAGATACTCTAGTTGTCCCGAAGTCTACACTGCTGCCCCTTTTTATACAAGTAATGGCGGAGTTAACTAAACAACAAAATAATTGAACGTAACAATCCCTCAGGATCAAAGATCCTGAGGGATCTGTTAAACAGTTAGCTCCTTTCTTTTCTCTGCCTAGCCTTCCGAATTGACAATTCTTCATCACGTCCTGGATTGATCTGCCTTGATTTACTCGCCCTGGTCTGGACTTTATTTGGTTTTAGAGGGACAGCCGTTATTTGCTCATGGGACTCTTGTTTTTCACCGCGCCTTCCTACTTTTGTCTTTTCCTGCATAAAGAAGATAACTTTCAGTGATTGGGTCATTTGTACTTATTCT
>APFE030581373.1:47607-106046 GCA_000404065.3 Pinus taeda
GGGGAAAATGAGGAACAAATTGAGAACAGAGCAGAAGCCGAGGAAGGAAATGAACATTCTGACTCTGAGGCCGAGGCTAGCTATCCGAAGGCAGCCGCTGAGCAGCCAATTCAGGAGGAGGAGATGGGACAATTGGGGGACAGCCCTCCACAAGTCCCCATGGGAGAAGAAGAGCTGGCCACCATCTTGGCCAGCCTGGGAGATTATGCTTCACCTTCCAGTCCAGCAGACCCTCCTGAAGGACCCTCCGAGGAAGAGGCGCATGAAGAATTGCATGAAGAAATGGCAGGAGGAGAAAACCCCCCTGTTGTTGACAAGGAAAATGTAAATACCAACCAGGAACAACCCGTTCCCAAGACACCGGGAGAAAACCCACCTGCTAATGACGTGGAGAATGAAAATGCTTGTCGGGAACAGTTCGTTCCCAGAATGCCAGAAGAAACCCTCGATGAAAGAGGAGCAGAACTGAGGGCCGCTCATGCGACCACAGCCGAGGCAAGAGAAATTAAGAAATTGAGAAAGAAACAGCAGAGGCTGCTAAATATTATAACCCAGCTTCGGTAGAAAATTCGAAGTTTGAAAGCCAGTTTGAGAATAAGGAGGACCATAAGGAGAAAAAGAAGAACAAATGTAGCAGGGTCCTGTCAGATGAGAAGGCAAGGGGCTTATAGGCGCCTTGCAGGTCAATACTCCGCTGATAGACCTACGGCTGTTCCAACCAGCACTGAGGGACAAAATGCCGTTCCATCTGGTATGGAACATCAGAATGCCGTCCCTGTTGACGCTGAGGAACAGACTGCTATTCCAAATAGGCCATTGGGACCAGCTGCCGTTCCAATCATAACCGAGCCGCAAGACGACATTCCATTTACAAAGGGGCCATCGTACCCCTTTATTCATGTTAAGAAAGAAAGGGAAAGCAAAGCAGTCGAAACTGAGGCATCACCTTTAGGGATAATTCGGGATACGAATTCCAGGCAGCAAAACAGGAAGGTCCAGGTAAGACTCCTTGCCTCTGAGAAATCATGGAAAATGGATCCAAAAACCAAGGCCTTGCACTGCGAGATGAAGCAGGCCCGACAGGAGGCTGACCAGCTAAGGGAACAAACGATCCCTCGAGAAAAATACGAGGAGTTGCAGCAGAAAGCTGAGCAGTTAAGGGAACAAATGATCCCTCGGGAAAAACATGAAGAACTGCAGCAGCAACTGCGGAACATGAGTCAATCAGAGAGTCAGGCCTTTGAAGGATGGCAGAAGGAACATGAAAAGGTTGCCAAGGTAACACGTCGCCTAGATGTTGTTATTAAACAATTGGACACTGTATGTTCGCTGTATAATGATGTTTTGACTTGCAGGGCCCCTGCAAAGAATTATGCTTTATTTCTCCTTGAAAGATACTTAAGATTGAAAATAAAAGCCGTCAGGGCAGGTGCCCCCATTCAGATTAATATTGTTAATGATTTTATTGATTGTTGCAAACATTATGGGGTTAAGGTCCAACGGTCACTATGTGAATTCTATTTGCACAATATGGTGCTTGAGCAGGAAACTGATTTAAACACTGGCCCTTTTGTGGGAGATATACAGCTACAAGCCTTTGTTTCATTTGGGGTCAATCAGTTGAAGTGGCTCAGGGCTTACAATGCCTTCCAGAGGCAGGAGAACAGCCTAGATCTATGGGTCAGGGCCGAGCTTAGAGACCCCGTTCTACTATGGCAATCACACAAACGCCTTATGAGAACCCCGGGCGTCATAGAACTGCTAGGGCCCATGCATGAGGGTTTGATCCGAAATAGCTTGGAATACTTTCTGGCTATTAAGGATTCTGCCTTGGAATCTGCCAAATTCCGCTATCGGATTTCTACCCCAAGCATCCAGCTCAGGGAGCCATTCAAATACGAGAATTTTGAGCTGGCTGCTGAACGGTTGGCCCTTTACGGCCAGCACATCCTGCGTGCTGGGCCTTCTTGGTTAGGATATCGGTTCCGTAGCCCAATTATTTGGCACCCTGCGCCTGGGTACCAGGCCTTGTATAATATGGCTGCAGATCAATTGAACCAATTCTTTGATAATCTGGTTGCTCACCATGGTTGTAGACCTCCTCACGAGGTGCCCTCTCCCGCCTATTCTCTTACCACTCTCCATGTTAATTATAACGTTTTCATGAGGCCATGAAACAGAGTAAGCCGGGGGGTGTGTAGAGCATTGGAAAGGTATGTTTTAACGAATAACTTAGTGGTGTTTCAAGCAATAGTTGTAACCTTTTCTTTGTTATAAAATAAGGAGAATGCAATGAGAATAAGTACAAATGACCCAATCACTAAAAGTTATCTTCTCTATGCAGGAAAAGACAAAAGTAGGAAGGCGCGGTGCAAAACGAGAGTTCCATGAGAAGATAACGGCTGTCCCTCCAAAACCAAATAAAGTCCAGACCAGGGCGAGTAAATCAAGGCAGATCAATCTGAGACGAGATGAAGGACTGTCAGTTCGGAAGGCTAGGCAGAGAAAAAGGAGTTAACAGTTTAACAAATCCCTCAGGATCTTTGATCCCGAGGGATCGTTACTTTCAATCATTTTGTTGTTTAGTTAACTCCGCCATTACTTGTATAAAAAGGGGCAGCATCAAAGACTTCGGGGACTTCTGGAGTATCTTGTATCTTTACTTTCTGTTTACAGACTGCACAGTTGGTTAAACTCAGACTATTGAGTCTCTTTGAGACTTAGTTTTGCTGTACTATCATTGATGCGTTAATATAATATATTTGGTGTTACTTTCTCCCTGCATCTGAAGTAAGTTACGGCGGTGTGCCATTGGAAGCTAAGGGCCCGACTCCAATGGACACTGGCTGATTGTATCATTACAGTTTGGCTTTGTGTGGTTTTTTTATTGTTCTCAATAATCTGATATACTTACATGCTGTTCCATACTCGTTCATCAGTAGTTTTCCTTTTGTAAATATTTGTAACAAGTTTATGTCATATTTCCAGAATCGATCACATGACATTGTTCTAAGTTGTTCACTTCCGTTACAGAATTTATAAGTGGAATGTTTCAGCTGCATATGGTTGGAGTGATGGACTACTGGTGATCATTTCAGATTATGTGTATATATGATTGACATTTCCTGTTTATGGTGATTTGCTGTTCCATTTGATTAAACTTTCTACTTGTACAAAAGATTGCTCTTTCTTTGTATGTAAGTTGATGCCAAGAATTGAGAGTGTTGAACTCGCGAGATTTAGTTTCTTTCCTGCCGTTCCTTTTTACTGTTGTTACATTTCTGAAATTGTCGTTCCATTCTGCTTTCTTGCTGTTCCTTTTTACTTGCATTCATTGGTTTGGTGTGGGAGGAGGATCAAGGCTGTCGTGAGACACAGCAGACGCTATTATGCTCCCAGATCCATGATCCATACTCTAATTCCTTTTCCTTCAGCAATTTCTAGAGGGATGGGTT
The DNA here is from genome assembly GCA_000404065.3 of Pinus taeda. Lineage (NCBI taxonomy): Eukaryota > Viridiplantae > Streptophyta > Pinopsida > Pinales > Pinaceae > Pinus > Pinus taeda. The sequence continues at coordinate 51,063 of APFE030581373.1, forward strand.
ACTGCTTCCGTACCCTTGACTGACAAAGTTGCCGCGTGTGATTTCTTTATGCAAAAGTAATTTAGCATAGCTTAGCATCCGTTTACTCTTGTATTTCTTAGACCTATACTACTAAGCATTACTCTGAAAAATAGCCTCAAATCGAGATACCCTTTACAATAACAAAACGCTCCCGGATTGACTTGTAATGTGAGATAACTAGAGGTGAAAAAGACCCTTGTTACAGCTCTACACTGAGCATGATACTTAATGGTGGACCTTTAGTCCAAATTTCAGCAAATTTGGAGAAAATTTTGTCAATTTTGAATTTTTTGGCTTCAAAATAGATTTTCCTACCCAACGTGTAGCGCCACTTGGCGTGCGCTTATAATTGGGAGATCCTCCGGAGGAAAACTTTTCATTTCTGGATTTTTTATGAAAATTTATGCATGCTCATGAATTACCTAAGTATTTCATCAAGTTATGGGTTGCCTAAAGGGTCAAAAACACACAAAAAATGACCTTTCTGCCACCTTTTGCACCCACAGGAAGCAATGTTGGGAGATTGGATTTGTTGAGGGGCAAATGGACACCAAATCCCAAAATGCAACTTGGGTTCGAAAGTAGACAGGTAGGTCTTTCCAATGAGCTATCATGAGCTCAATTTGGACTTTGCGAAGGCCTTCAAACTCAGCCTAAAATTTGTGCTACGCATACAGATTTCAAGCGCGGTGCATAGGGAAATTTGCCCTATTTTTCACTCAGCAGCTCAGAATTTCGCCTAGTTTTGACTACTTTCACTTTTTCATGTAACTATTGATTTATCTTGATGTAAATTCATGACTTTTATGTGATTTTGGCACATTTTTACTCATCCATGTAGATTCATTCACTAAAAGGTGAAAAGATAGTGAATGAATCAGTTTCCTTTCATATAGAGGCAAGTTGTTTCATTGCCTATTTTTCAATTCCTTTTTTAGATATGGTTGAAACAGCTCCTAGAATTATGAGCTTGACCCCTAGAGGCATGGGAAGGAGTTAGGCTTATCTATATCATGTAATTTCTCAGTCATTTTCAGGGTTGGACACTTGGGATTGCTTGGCACTCCATTGTATATTGATTTCTGCATTTTTGGGGATCCTTGTGGCTCTGTGTTTTGATGGTGTTTTTCTCTATGTAATTTGTAAGTTCACTGATATTTATGTGTACCATTTCCTTTCTCTTTTGCTTCTGAAATTAAACAAATGAGTGGCACAGGTAGAATTCATTAGCTTGTTGTGCTCTCCCTTTTAGTTTTGTTTAATTCTCAATGTTTTCTTCAGTTTGAAGAGGATTCTTGATACCCTCTTGCCCTCTTCAGCTTCTCACCAGTTTGAACCCTCCATCTTTACAAATCAAAGCATTAAAACGATTGCCTTTCTTGCCCCAATCAGAACTCCTCAAAACTGGCCTTCATCCCCAGACCCTAGTTTTCTTTTCCCTTGATTCCAACAAAACCCCAAAAACAAAATCAAATCAAATCCTTGCACTTCATACCTAGCCTAAAATTATTTTTTTAGTTTAGTCATCTGAAGCCCCATCGATTATCTTTTGCTGAGATTGACCCGGAGAGAGCCCTCTCCTATCCTCGTAGGGATAGCTACGAGGCTAAGCATGGTTTGATGTTGGCCCTGGACCCTACCTTTTTAGCCTAAGGTAAATATAGGCTCTAACATGTTCTTTTCCTTTGTCGGTCGACATGGAATTAACCTTCGAGGCAGGAAGTTTTTCATTTGCCTTTTTACTAGAAACTGCAAAGGGCTTTACCAGATGGGGCCTTTGCGGTTTGCGTACTTGAGGTGCCAATCACGCCATCGTTGGCATGAGAGTCCCTATTTGATTTAGGAGGAGGAGGAATGGAAAATTCTGGTCTAGGAGCATCAGGAATTTTGTCATAGAGCGTGCCAGACTCAATATAGATTAAGTCTAGATATTGTGCCTGAGCAATGACTTGCTCTTCAGTGACAACTCCTCCCTTGGCCACATCTTCTGTAATAGAAGGTAACAATAACTCAATAAACCATTCAGCTAGTAGCTGATCAGGAACATATGTCTTTACCATTCAATAATGACGTCGCCACTCATGAATATGATCAGATATGTGAGTGGATGTTGTCTATTTAAGATTGGTAAGGAGCTCCATTCCTGTTTCATACCTTATGGGTAACTGAAAATGGGTTAAAAAGGTGGTGGCAAGGGTGTTGAAGTTATCGAATGAAGCTATAGGCAATTCAATGTACCATTTTGCTACCGAACCAGTTAGCATTCGCTAAAAAAGGTGAAGCCTAATCAAATCATCATTGAGGGTATTGGACGAACACCACAAATGAAATATCATTACATGATTCGATGGATCTTCACCTAGATTTCCATTGAATTTAGGAATATTTGATGGAAGTTTATGAGGAATAACTGGCCACCAAGGGGCGTAAGCAATTGGATCATTTGTTAGCCGATTCAGATCTAGTAATTCTAAATTTGCTACAAAAGGCAACTGGCTATTCAGGTTTGTCGAAGCATACCTAGGATAAGATGAGATTGCCTGAGCAGTGAATCTTTGCATACCAGCATAATGTATTTGATGTTGATAACTTTGATAAGGTTGATGGGCATAACCATTATAATATGACTATTGGTAATCGTTCTGAATAAACAGTTGTCCATTACTTGCAAAGCTTTGTTGCTCAGGTCCTCAGTAAGCTTGTTGGAATTGTGGTTGTTTATATTGCACCAGCCATGGTTGTTGGACCATTTTATGTTGTCCAATACTAGATGTTTGACCAAAATGAGGGGTGATAGTATCCATTTGAGCCTGAGTCGCTCCAGTTAAGGAGCCACTAATCTGCAGTTGTGATTGATTCGCGGAGACAAGAGGCTATTATATTACAACCTGAGAGACTTAATGTTGACATACAATAGGCGACAATTGTACTTGCGACACTATCACAATAGCCGATGTAGTGGGAATGTTCGAAACATGTTGATTTGGTTGCATTGAATATACAACTCTTGGGTGTTGAGGCAGTATTGATATCCAACCACTTGATTCAATTCCAGCTTGACCCGAGCTTTGTTGTGAACTCTCATACGGTTGCTCTCTCGGAGGGAACAATGAAAAGGCATGTTGCCCCCCATATGGTGGCAATCCAGTGTTCAAAGGGTAAATTGGTCTTTGGAGACTAGACTGCCCAAATTGATACTGATGTGAGGGATCAATTTGCTGAGTCTCAACATAAGAAATTCCAGATAAGATTCTGGATGAACAAATAGAACAGACCATGTTTTCCAAATATTCCCTTGGTGGACTCCATCTAGCGGTTGAGAACTAGTTGGGATAGATGGTATACCAGCAAACATTTTCGGAGTAGAACCAGGAGGTTCTGCTGCTGTTGTATCAGACGGAACAGTCCCAGATGTCGATGGTTTTTCAGACATATTGAGTCTATCCAAAAGATTTCCTAGCGATTCGACAGGAACTTGCGATGAAGGATGATTAAAAGAACTAAATTTTGTAGTAGAAGGATATAGGTGTATCCCAGTTCCAAAATGCAATGGGCTACTGGATGGAAGATCCTCCACAATCTCTTCTATAGCAATCAGTCCAGGTGGAAGAGGTGGACCCTCCAGTCCGTAAAATATTTTTGGTGCCGAAGAAGGTATAAACTCTGTAGCGACAAATGTTGGAGGGGTGACACCTTTCGAATCAGCCCTAGATGGAGCTGGTTCAGGAATAGAAGTGTTTACCATTACACTAGGATCAGTTCTAATGTCCTCTTGTAATTATGGAATTTCTTTTGTAGAGGTAGGGGTACCATAAATAATTGGAGTAACTAGAGTCTCTGATGATGTTGAAACACAAGTTTCAAATAAACCAGGAGATTTAAACACAGTTAAACAAGATCGCTTGGCCTGGAATGGTTTTGTTTCTGGAGTCAAATATGGTTGACTCATTAGTCTCCATGAATGACAAGGTTTTGATTGACCTTCTTCCACGATTGCGGATTACTTGATCAACTCAAAATTAAAAGGGGAAAATTTTAATCCGAATTAAATGAATTTTATGACGCTTTGACACAACTTGCTTTTTCAATTTTCAAGAGTTGAGAAAAAGCTAAAGATGACTCTAGTCTCCTTCAATTTTTAATGAGCCTGAAGTGACAAGTGCTCAGATGGACCTTTTCTTTTAAGGAGTTGAAAAGGAACAAAAGTGACTACTCTAGAAATCTAGATAGAGGGATTACCAAACCAATCGCAAAACTTCAATATACACCTCGGTGGTAAATTATAGAGAAATTACCGAGGACTTTATGTACAATAGTCAATCTTCCCGAATGTTGTGTTCAGTGCATTGCGATTGATAGGGCAGTAGACACGACTTCCTAAGGATAAAGGATATCAGCCTATTGTGGTCTCCCAATATATACTAGATGGTATGTGGGAGCACAAGTCCATACTGGCACTTGTCGTATCAAAGAGGAGGAATCACCCAACCTATGATGAAAATGATAGTTACCAAGATTTACAACTCTAGAATACGTCTCTAGCCTAGACTTCTAGATGTTGTGCATTAGGTTCCAAAGAATTTTTATGTTCATTGAGATTTATTTTATAGTTGATCTTTCTTAAGAAGTTTTCCTTTCAAGGTTCACCGCATGATGTAGATGTACAATTCCTAAATATGCAATCCAAAATGATAAACAATCGTTTGTTTTCCTTTAGCAATGAAAATCCTAGCTACTAAGGAAAGAAAATTACGGTTCTTTCAACATAGAGCAGAGAGCACACACTAAATGCACTTTTCATAAATCAATTTCCTCATGTAGTCTAAATGCAAATGCACATGCATGTATTTGTTTTTCCATTTCCTTAATGTGAGAATGACAAAAAGAAAACTAAATACAGATCTAAACTATTTTTCCTCAAAGCCACAGTTTAGCAATTTCTTTTCAAAAATGAAAGGAAGACTAAGACGACACTTTCACTTTCGAATGGAAAACTATTTTCGACACTTCAAAGAATAGACAATTCAAATCAAACACAATGGAAAAAGTATAATTGACTATTTAAAGGAGGAAGACTTTACGACACTCTTTTTCTTGACTGAAAATGATAGTTCTGACACTTTCGAATCAAAAGACAACAATTCAATTAAGCTACTATTTTCACAATTCCTTATCAATGGAGGTTGAATAATGTAAAGGAAGAAGGCTTCAATAGTGATATATTGATCATAGGCAGCAAAACTACTAAATAGAGCTGAAAACAATGAAGAAACAACCAAAATATAGAGAGAGAAATAGTATCATTCAATCATTGCAGATATCCTTAAGGGAAATAGGGATGCATCTCACCTGCAGCACACGGGAGGTGCGATGCATCTAGACTACCAATGAGAGACAGTGCGATGGTCCAGGGATGAGACTGAGCTTGGTTTTCACCCATAGTTTGCAGCTAAATTCAGGGATTTAGGCCTTGCTTATGATGGACAGTAAACACAAAGTATAGCAGTATGATCTAATGATATTATTGAGCTACCACCAGGGAACTTAAGATATTTGCAAGTCAGATGTTCAGTTCATAAACCAACCTGGATATTGACTAAAGCAACGTTGATCTATTTTGCAGTTGCATAGCAAAATCAATTCGAAGGCTAGTTGGCTTAACTTCAGGCTCCATCTATAGTTTATAAAGCAAACAATAGTAATGAACAAACAAATTATTCATTCCCCAGTGGAGTCGCCATTTTGTTTCAGGAAAAGCTAGTGTCTATTCAGATATACTAGTCCCACTAAGATGGGTAGCTATCTTAGAAACAAACAATTCAAAGCAACTTGTGTTTTCCTTTATGGGAGATATATGAGAGAGAAGTAAAGAGCACCAACCTTAGTATTTCGCTTGGCTCCTTGCTTGTTTCCTCTCTCCTTTGATAGAGCTTTGCCACTCCTTTCTTACTTGTCCCACTTCAAAGAACACCTGTAGATTCAAAGCAGCAAAATACCATCAAAGCATAGAGATCTATAACCATAAACAATGTAGAATCACATGTACATTAACCATACAAATGCATACACAAATAGAAGATTATGAAATATGCAAGTATATGGAGGAAAGCTCAAATAGATTTATTGATAGAAGTAGTATAAGAGAGGATTACAATCTAGTTGTCTAATCCAGCACCATCCTCCTAGCATGAAAGCCCTCTTCACCTCATGAAAAGCTAGATCACCCAACAATACAATGCTTCACAGAGAAACCAACAACTCTTCCTTACAAAATACAAAATTCCAACCTTCTAGGTCTCTAGGATGAGGTATCCATATATAGATATTTGTAGGAGGGTGAATCAGCTTATGGGATTTTGATTAGAGTTTATTCTGATAGTTCTTGGTTCCACTTGGAGATTTCATGATCTCTTACTCATCCCTAGGCGAATTCAAAGAGGCAAGTGTCATATGAGTAGTTTCTAGAAAATTCTCTGAGTTTCCACCTAGCAAATTGCCTCTGCCATTTGTCTGCTCTTTCTCATCACACCCTACAGAAGGGCTTTTCAGTATGCATCGCACCCCTTGTGTGTAACAGGTGAGATGCATCACACCCTCAGCATGGAGTAGTCTGTATGGTCCAGTTTTGACCAGTTCTGAGCAGTTTTTCAGGGAGAACTTCTTGGAAATGATGTAATCAATTGACCTTGATCTTTTAGGGTATGAAACAACACTTTTGAGGGTTTAGAAGAAATTGTTTTATGGACATATGTGATTGAGGTTGCAGTGCCCAAATATGTCTATAACACATTGTTCACTCTTGCAGTTCACATCCACGCAAAGACCTCTCTGATACCACTTGATTTGGGTCTGGGTGTGACAAACGACCCTTCCAAGACCTTTTAATTTGGTGATGTGTTGAATTGGATTTTTAAAAGAACATAAATGAATACATGTGCATGTTGTAAAGAAGAAGAAAAATGGCAATCATCAGCAACATAAAATAACAAGATGTTGATAATGGAGTTCATCTAGGAGGGACTACATCTCCAGGCCCTAGTGTTAAGATGTTTTAGGCTGCTACATTAAGTGTAGTCAGTATTGATGATGTACATTAGAGGTGATGCCGCTATCATACAAGGAATTCCCTCACGCAGGAGTGGCTAAAAGAGATTTTCCGTTGTAGGAAATCTCATTCAAAAAGGACTCCTATTAGTATGAACTAGACTCATGCATGATGATAATGAGCATCCTGCCAACATGGCATAAAAAGGGTCTCAATACCAACATACATGGCGACAACATGAGTATCCCATCAACATGATGATAAGGGATATCAAATAAAACATGACAAATCATGACAACAAGTACATCCCACAAATGATTCCACATCACATCAAGCAGGAACCATGAAAACAAGTAAGAAACAAGATCCCTCATCAAACATCAAACAGGGATCTGTGTAGCACAATGCATAGATAAAAGAAGTACATGAACACACTGCATATACCTCACATTCAGGGCCCATCTAAAGAAAAGGATGTCACACTACTGAAGTTGGCCTTACCCTCAATCTCACAGCATTCAATCTCATGGAATGACTGCTCACACGTCGAATACTAACACCTACACTCCACTTTGAAAAGTGGCTGAAAATAGAAATGAGCAAATGGAAAATTTGAATACACCATCAAATTTCTAGTGTCGAATAGTGACAAATCGACTGTCAAATTTTTGAATTTTGAGAAAGTGGAAATCTCAGGCCTAAGGAATCTTTTAGATCGCCCTAGATTCCTCAAATATTCCCTCCTCTAGGTCCTTGGAAAATCTGTTTCTCAAATAAAAATTCTGACTATGTCATTGGGTTCGTGTTGCTGAGAGGTGTAGGACCGACATAAATTTTTTCCAATTTGGACACTACAAAAATTTCACCCTCTTGAGAATTTTGCTCAATCATGGTTCTGCCTGGCCTTTTTCAATATTATGGTACCACCTGAAAAAATTAATTAAAAATTCATACCTCAGTTTCCATGCGCACTCTTAGTTCCTCCATGCTTTCCCAGTGCATTGAAAAAAATGAGTTTATTTATAAATTTTTGGGCAGAGTTTACAAAAATTGCATTGGGCAGAGTGGTTACAGATCCGTTTGTTATGGAGGAGGTCGGTTGGTCAAGCCCTGCCCCCTCCCATTTTACATAACCACATTATTAATGTTAAAAAGGGGTTGAGCTAGGCCTTCCTTGGGCAGCTCACCCACCTCACCTGTCGTTGGCTCCAACTGGGTCATATCCTTATTAATGTGGCAGTTGGTTGTGGTTGGGTCCATGCCCCAAGGGTTGACCCACATTTACTCCTCTGCATGCAACGATCATTGCCCCCCCAAAAACCATGGGGTTCCAAGTATAGGGGAGGGCTTGGGTGTAGTGGCCCACCCCTCCAATTATATATATATATATATATATCTATATATATAATATATATATTATATATATATATATTATATATATATATATATATATATATATATATATATATATATATATATTGATATGGATTGGGGTGGGGCGGGTTGGTGGCCCACCACCCATTTTTTAAATAATTTTTGTTATAAAAAAACAATATGGCCATTTTGAAAATTCAGAATTTGGACCAAAGGAGATGTTTCAACGAGGTGAACATTTCCCCCGGAATCCAGCCGAAGTTGTCCAGATTTCGTTCGCCAGAAAAATTCTAAATTTTGTCTCCATTAAGCCTGCCTAGTGAGTGAAAGTCAACCAAAAATTAGACTGGCTCATTCTCCCTTATACAAGCTTAGATTGACAAACCGTTCATACTGCTACAATCAAGATGACGAGATATATGCTCTGCTCTTGGTTCGAAAGTATTCTGATCACTTTGATTTTCGAGCTTCCATAAGCCTTGTTTGTCCTCTGTGTGACCCTGGAGCAACTTGGATCAACAAACATATAAACAAATGTCCCTCAAGCAAGCTAAGAAGGATAATAAATTATCACCAAAGTATTATGGTCATACAAGGTGTTACAAAAGATAGGACTATGGCATACAAATTAGAGCTTCCTGCAGCTTCCCAAGTGCACCTAATTTTCCATGTTTCATGCTTAACGAAGGTTATATGTGACAAGATTCCCGTTCAAACAATATTTCCAGAACTTGATGAGGAAGTAAAAATCATATTAGAACCTAAAGAAGTCAAAGAAACGAGAACTTGACAGCTACGAAATCGATCAATTTCAGAGTATCTAATCAAGTGCAAGGACTTACCCATTGAAGATTCCATATGGGAGGATGAGAATTTTATACAAAAGCATGTAAAACTACTCAAGCATTGAGGACAACACCTTTTTAAATGAGAGGGGCATGTTAGGTCCCTATAATACTAGTGACTCCCCCATTACTATTGTCGTTGTATCCCTTATTGTTATTGTTGTGCCCCTATTTTCCCCATATTGTTATTATTGTGCCCCATAGAATCCCTCTACTATTATTTATGTGCCTTTATATTATTATTGTTAGGTCGTCTTGGTTATACTGTGACTCCTTAGACTCCTATATATAGAAAGGAGGTTTTGTCATTTGAATCATCCAAGAATTGTTCATTTCTGTAATGTAAAGGAGGTCTCCCCTCGAAGAGGCCGAACTATAAGGCGTTGATCTATCTTTTCTATCTTTTTGCTAGTTTCATAACAGTTGAATTCAGGATCACAATATACTCCCCAAAGAGAAGGCACTTGGTACCAATCTGAGTTGCTGGTTCATCTAAAAACAATTGCCAAATTATTTTATAAAATTATTTCTACATCCTTGGAAATGTATTTCTTTCTACTCCTTATTGAAGATAATTGTTTCTTAAATTTGAAGGAAACATAAATCATGATGGTATCTCTATACATCATTACATCATACACCTCCCCTTCAAATGAAGGCTAGAAGAGAAGTTTTGATTGCAAGCTATGGTCACAATATACTCCTGAAAGAAAAGGCACTTGATACTAATTGAGTTGCTAGTTCATACAAAAACTATTGGAAAAGCATTTATAGAAATATTTATGTATTCTTGGAATGGGGGATTATATATTGTGCCTAGATAAAATATGGATATAAAAATAAAAACCGAAATCATCTCCCTTTTTATGATAGGATGTTGGGTCATCAAACATTACAACTCTCTAATGGATGCGCCTCTCAAGGAGACCATGGAAATTTTGACCAATTTGTTTTGTATAGTCATTTGAAAAAGTACAAATCTTGAAAAATGTGTCCTAATATCTCTTCTAATTCGGCGAAAACCTATATATTAAAATTTGTTTTTAAAGGTTTCTAGATTTTTTGTTGTAGGGTATATTTCTTTGAAACATAGAGTACATAATTGTATTGTGTTTTTTTTGTTGGGAAATTAAATTAAGGCATTTTAACTGAAGATAATTATTGATGTTTGAATTATTCTCTTCCTTAAGTGATGCAACGTAAAATTAACTAGAGAAGTTATATTCCTGGAAATATGTGCGTCTGACCAATTTGTGGGAATTTGGAAACTTTTTTGTAGCATACGTTGTGTCAAACACCATAACTATATCCCTATAAAATATGCTAAGGAAACTCCAATTTTTTATTCTTAAATTGTTATTTAACTCTATATGACATTAGTTTGATAGAGGAAACTTCATTGTGGTGCTCCATGGAAATGGTCAAAACTTTCCTTGTTAAAATCATAATTAATCTGCCTATCTCTCTATCCATGTATGTGTGCATTCCTTAAGAGCATATGGATTTATTTAAACATCTAAGTTTCAATGCCATAGAATTTTTTATTATACTTTGAACCTTATTCTATTAATGATTCTATATATTTGTTTCTTTTTCATGATTCTTGGATTCACACTTTCTGCTTTTCCTTATGTCTGTTCAGATTGGTTGGCGTTAAAAAGTTGCAGTCCAATTTGAAATTCAACATTCTAGATGTGGTCTTATTATGTTACAAGTGGCACTAAAACTAGTTTCTATGCAGATTCACCACCATCCTCTACTCTGTCGATTCATGTGAAACAATCTGAAGTATCGGATACATCTATCCACATTTTTCCTGATAAAGGCTTACAGGTATTAATCATAATGTAGAATTAATCCACTAGAGGGCCACTATGTAATAGATTATGGAACATCTATATCCTCTTCTGGGGCATTTGACCTTGAGCTCCAATATAAACATATTACAACTAGGACATTCCTAGAATTTCCCATTAATCAAATTCATGATGTCTTGCTACAATGTCACCCAGATTCAGTGTACCGAGGTGATCGTAACTTAATGACACCAATTTACCAAGATTAGTCTCTCATAGAAAGCCTAGTAGACTATAAGACCAATTGGAGACTATACAACCAATATTGGATCTTAAGTCAGATGAGCTACATCCTATGAGTTTGGAGCAGGTTGCTTAGATTTCACCTCCAATCCAATGACCCATTTGGATGCAGATCACTATAACTACATGCCACAATATTATATTCCAATCAAATCTAGCGTGCATGTACAATAGAATGTCCAATGAAAAACAACACAAATTATTCATCACAACCTTTACCAGATATCAAGTTGTTATTCCGCATATCATAGATACGTTGATCTAGCACAACTATCTCAAGATGATGGATTTGGACATTCTTATATTGAAAATTCAATTTTAACTAATCAATCTAATCACATTTCTCTGACGCTAGGGGATTCATCTCCATCCTTATGCCAATCTGGGGAAGGTCAACTGCATTTGCAGGTGCAACAAGCTCACAATTCTTTGGATATTGATCAAGAGCATAGTGACCCAAAGGTGGAAAATTACAATGATCTAGCTGGAAAATTATTTTATCTCTTCAACATCTCATCATTATAATGAACAATTTCCTAGAGATGTTGTTTATCAACAAAATTTTCCTCATGAGAATGTGTCTCATCTCAAGGAGAAATTTCCTCGTCAGCAGACAATTCCCAAAGAAAAAATTCTAGATTTGGATGAACAATCAATTCATCAACATGCATTGCCTCATGTGCTTTCTAATCATGTTCTACAAACACATGTCATGAATTCTCGTCATCCTATGTCTTAGGCAATTCCTTTTTCTCAAGATCATTTCTCAGAAAGTTCATTATGGATAATGCCTTCATATTCTAAATCATACCCATCACAAATAAGATTTATGTTGTTCCAAGATCAACAAGATATGGGTGATGGAAAAATTCAAACTGTTCATCAAGTCAGTATAGGTCCGCCCATACTTTTTGGACTGCAAGGGGATAAAGTTAAAGTGAGTGGAGAGAATTTATATGAATAAAATTATCTTAATTCTCATATTAATGAGAGGTCAGATGAGACTGATGGGTTTGTTCAGAAGACAACGTTAGACCAAGACGATAAAAATTACCCTGCTATGAGGACTTCAATAAATCAATCCGAAGGGAATGATATTGAGAAAATCACTGAGTTTTTAGGGTGTTGCAATGCCAACATGGCTGGAAGCTTTGGTAACATAGAATGTTTAGTGAATATAAATACCTTTTTCCATTCTAGTTTGGGTGATTCTTATCAAGCTTACCAGAAAACTTAAAAGCATGAAATTTTTTTGGAAACTCAATGTCAACTCAAATTGCCTATTACTGCAAGGGATAAGGGAGACATAGGCATTATTACTGATTCCATGCATGCATTATACCTATATGTAAGAATGAACCAGTTGTAAATGCCTAGTTCTAATCCCAACGCAATGGAAGTTGGATCAGCTAATTGTTGGGCCATGGAAAAGGTATGTTTTATCCTCATCTTAGTTTAATGAGTCATTCATTTTATCTTCATTTTAGAAAATAATTTAGAAGAAGAGATTGTAGAAGCTAGATAAAATTGACAATTAATGAGTTGGCTAATTTTGGGCATTAAAGCTAACTTTCACTATTTTTATATACAAGAATATGAATTGGATGATCGTTGTTCAAATGATGGAACAACAACGACTAAGAAAGGAAAAAGGACAACGTTTCGATTATGAAGGATAGCAGAATACCAGGAGAATCAAGTTTATTTTGTAATGAAATCAGATTGTTGGTTGGAAAATCCTCAGGGTCTCCTGATCCTAAGGATTCACTTCTATCTATTTGTCTCTCTTAGATTATATAAATCCGACAGGCAAAATAGAACAACTAGCTAGAAATTGGGGGATTGTAACTATTCATTTGACATAGAGTACTCTCACTACTGTGATGGTGTATCTTTGTCATCGAGTTTAATGAAGAAGACTGTGTTTTACCTGTAATTGTATTCTTAGTGTCTTTCAGCAGTGAATTTTGGAGAGTCTGAGCCAGATCGATAGGAGATTTACTACTTTAATTGTGTCATATTTATTTTTGTTTACTCTTACAATTGTATTATTGTCATTTCATGACATTAGAATTATTCTGATTGTTGTGATTATCGATTTTTATGATTTAAATTTTCCATTCAAACTAGATTCTAGATCTTGTTGTGTTTACATTTGCGTCGTAATCTTTAATGAATTTATCATATTAGTTTAAGTATTTGATTGTTGTTCATTCTAAAGTAGTGTTATCAGTGTTATCAGAGATCTTAAGTTTACAATTGATTTCTTTCAGTTAAACATTTGAGTAGTTACTTGTTGTTCATTTGCTATAGCTTTATTTCTTGCTGAATGAATTATTGTTGATACCAGTTAGATCTGCTAAGAGTGATTCCTTTTACTTTTATTCAAATTCAGTTTTCTACACAATATATTAAAATAGATTTACAAAATGCTTTAAGGTTTTCTTTCAGATTTTCTGGATTGAACTTCGAGAATTAGATATTAATTATTGCAATGATTCTAAATCATTTCATTCTAAATTAACCTCTGAACTGATTTGCATAGACAATGATGAAGACTCTTGAAATAAACAAACCTATCCTGGTTTGATGATTAATGTAGGTATTAATATTTATTTTACTAGTCACCTTAGTGCACCAACATTTTGGCGTCGTTCCCAAGGAGAGTGTTTCAAAGTGATTTCTTTTTATTTCTCTTGTTGTAAAATAATTGGGTTTTAAAAATGGGAGGTAAGAACTTGCATGACTAGCAAGTAAATTGCTTGCTCATCAGCCCGCTTTTTAGCAGATGCTTAGAGGTTAAATAGGAGTAGGGGTTTTTATGAATGACTAGGAATAAAAATAGAGAAAAATATTAGAACCCCCCACCCAAATCCACAAAACCAAAAGGATCGGTGAACCTTGGGAGGTCGAATTTTATAAACTAAATCACAAGAAGAGAAAAGTCGCATGCATCAATAGGACCCAAAACTATACCTCAAAAAATCCCTATTGTAATCCCTCAGGTAGCAGGTCCACCGTCTGCAGCCTACGTTAAGATTCATAGCCAAACTGGAGGATCTAAACAGAGCTTTTAGGTCACTAGAAATTTACACTTTGATCCTTCACAAGAGGGAAAATCGTGCAACTTAAGAGAAGGAGAGGGAGAAACCAGTGGAACTGCTAAGGTAGAGCCATAGTTGTCTAAGCAAGGATCTCATGTAATCCTAGACTTGAGCAGTGCTGTAAAACCACCCTGAATTGAAAATAATCTACTTACTCAGATAGCATCCCCTCAAATCCCTGAAGGATATTGGAAAATTTTTGACCAAATGGCGAATTCGACACCTCAAGGTCAGACCTTGACATTGGAATATCCCATAGTCAACCCAATAGACAATGCCCTAATAAAATCTATTACCTTGCAAAATATCCCAACTTTTCATGGCATGACCATAGAGGATCCTCATGCCTTCTTATTCGAATTTGATGTCCTATGTAGAGGATATGATTGCACCACTAATCCTCAAAAGTTGAAGTTGTTCCCTTCAACCCTTAAAGGAGAAGCTTTGAGGTGGTTCATGGGTTTAGGTGGCCACACTATTAACTCTTGGGATGACATGAAAAAATATTTTCTCACAAAAGATTAGGACTATTGTAAGACTAGAGAAATAAAAGGTGAAATATTTAAAATATCTGCAAAGGATAATGAAACTCTAGAAGAATATGTCGAATGGTTTCACTACAATTTGAAGAGATATCTTCACTCCACACTACCAAAAGAAGTCATGAGATGCATCTTAATTAAAGAAATGAAAGAAGAATGGATGGAAACTTTAAATTTGATGGGGAAGGGAGACATTTCTCAAAAGGATTATGATGAGATTGTTTGCTTGTGTATCAGGTTTTCACGAGGTAGAACACACATCAGGTTGGGAAGTTGAGATTCTATGACTAGAGGAAGAAAACCGCCCAGTGGAGGCGTGACAAGGGTAGGAATTAGTAACCTCCTGGAGGAATTCAAGGCAGACATCTTGGGCACCCTTACAACGATGTTGGATGTCCTGTAGGCCAAACAAAAACAACCCTTAATAGAACAGAATTTGGCTGTTTTTTTCCCACGCTACCAGAAGAAGCACAATCAAGGGGAGTTTCCATTGGAAATGGTCCAAACATGTGCTATCTGGACCAAGGACCATGCCACCGAGCACCGACCATCACTTTTGGGGCTGAAATCAATCTTAAAAGAAGTAAAAGAAGAGACAAAACCAATATACTTAATGAACCAATGTTGACAGTGGCAAGGCCGATGTACAGGTATGTCACAAAACACATCTCAGTTCTTTCCTTCCTCATCATTCAATCAACAACATAATTCTAGAATAGCATCGCAAGGTCAATCACCTTTCTCGAATCGACAGTCCCAACCATTTCCTATGCCACCTTGGCCAACTCAGTCTTTCCCAGGTAATGGTTGGCTAAATTATCCTTTTACTCATTTTTGGAAAAATAATCCATACCCATCCCAATGGCTTGCCTCTAATTCACAAAATTCAAACTGGTCTTTGAATTAGTAGCGACCACTAGGGATAACCAAATCACCTATGGGGACAGGTCTGTTAGAGTCGGTCTTGTCAGTCCTCAGTCAAAGATCAAAATTATTTATGCATTTCATTTTTAGGAGTCCCACTCCATTCACTCAGCTACATTCCACTAGGGGCATGCCATAATCTGACGGAAATGGTCATGCTAGTCATTTCCCCTCATGTATGGCTCCTACTGGCTTAGGTCTTTTGTCAAATATCACTAAAGTCCATGACAGTCAAGGTTTGGTCCTTTAAGGGACAAAAGTCATTTTTGATAATTAGGTCTAGGGATTAATCAATTTGGTCTTCCACGATATCCAATAAAGCCATGCAAGCCAGAGTGAGTCCCTTACAAAGTTATGATTCAGAGAGTTTCATCATCATGTTCATAGACTTCGACTGTTCTTCAAAACTTTGTTTTGAATAAAAGTCAAACAGTGTCATTGGTGATAAAATTTTCAAATAATTCATCAGTTGATTTCTTCAGGTGCAGTCATGGTTTCCATGGCCAAATGCCCCGTCATGAAATCCCTACAAAGAGTCGAAAATTTCATCATTTGAGCTAAAATTTCAAAGGAAAAAGTGAAATTCAGTGTTGCTTTAAGTTAGTGAAAAAGTGTCAAAACTTAAAATTAGAAAAATGGGTTTTTGGAGAAGCAAAAATTTAACCCATGACTTCCAGGTCTTTATATACAAGTTTCCACCAAAATCAAAGTCATTGTGCTAATCAAGGTCATAGAGAAAGAGTGCAGAGTGTTGGAGAGTGCAAAGCGTGCGTTTGGAGTGAAGTTGGAGGTCGTTTCCAGAGCGTGCCGCCCACACTAAGAGGCACTGCGCACACAGAGGGCGCGGCACACACAGAGCCACCCCATAGTGTAACATTTCAACGAGTGTGGCGCATATAAAAGGTGCAACGCACTGGGTTTGGTGCGGTGCACACCCACAAAGGCCGGAAACCATGCCAAATTGCCTCAAATTTCTTGTCAAACCCCTCAAATTGACAGGTAGGCTCTATATCACGGCTTGCTCATCAAATTTTATGAATGATATGGTGGTTCTTAGCTATGTTTAATTGCCCCAAAACTCATAAAACCAACCACTTAAAAAACATCAAAACTATGGTGGCTAGGGTTGCAAAATTGTGGTGTTAGTGCCAAGGTTCCATTTTCACTCCTCATTTTTCCCTTGCTTTCCATTTTTCCCTATCCCCCTTTCTCATTTTTACTATTATCCCTACCCTAAAACACTACCAAACCCTATTCCCTATCCCCTCCTCTTATTTGTCAACATAACCCCCCAAAACCCCACCTTATAAAAACCCCAAAACCCTACCCTATCAAATACCCAAACCCCCTACATATCCCTAAACAAATTTCTCCCCATAACCCCTATTCCCATCATATTACTCCCCTCCTAATACTCCTTTTTTTTCATTGTTCCCCTTGGTGGCAGATATCACAACAACACCTAGTTTCACACCATCATCAAAGGGAAATCCAAGTACAGTGCACACACGACAGTCATGGAATCTGAGCATTCATCAGAGTATGAGATGGAGACACAAAGTGATTCATCCTCGGAAGAACAGGCTCCCAGGATACATCACAAGAGTGGCAAACATGTTAGGGATGAGCCAACTACCCTCACTGAATTGCAGGTCTACCCTCTTGCCATGTCATGTTTCCAGCATCTATCATGTTTTGAATTTTGTCAAAGGGTGGCTAATGTTAGAGTTCATCATGAGTTGGCCCATATTTTTGTGCTTCACCTACACGGAGGTCAGTCTATCTTGTCCAGGGTCACCTTCACATTGACACCCGAAACTATCTCAGTGGCAACCGGCATACCAAATGTTGGAGAACAGTGGCACAAGAAAAAGAAGGTGGATAGGAAACATTATGAGCCTTACATTAAGGCCAGATTCTTGATTCAACTCACAAGAGTCTTTCCATTTAGATATTTGAAAGATAAGTATGATCCACTCATGAAATTGATTATGAAGTACTTCAGCTATGAGGGGAGGTTCTCTCGTCTATATGCTTACCACATCAAGTTTCTCATGCACTTTACGAGGGTGCGGATGATTAACCTCCCATTTTTCATATGCAGGAACATAGAGAGGATGAAAACCTTCATGCAACATAAGACCCCTCAGCAACAACTTAACATTGAGTATCACTTTGCTCTTATCCGGATTTTGGTGGATCATCAGTTGGGATTGCAAGGTATTGCTTGGGAGGACTTCATCTCCCGTGACCTCTTCAGCACTTCACAGGTACTATCAGAGGCAGAGCATGAGATAGGTGTTCCTTCTCATCAGTATGAGTTCCATGAGACCACTACTATGCCAGTATTCGTTACATATCAGAGAGGCAGTAGGAACTTGTTTGCAGCAGCAAAGCGAGTGTTATATCCACCCGCGGTTGAAGGGGCCTCGCTTCCGGCATCGACTACAGAGGTACAGGACAAGGACAAGAGGCCCATGCATGACGAGGGTCCATCAGGTGAACAGGAGGCTGATTTCATCCTCATTCAAGATGATGATGCAGATGTGGAGAGTGCCAGACTTAGGATGACCATTCAGGAGTAGAACACGGAGATCCAAGACTTGTCACTCAATTTGGAGAGGGCTAAATGGATCGTCAGGTATTTAGAGTAGAGGAACAAACAGCTTGAGGACCAGCATGAGATCATGGAGCTGCAAAGCATCTATGAGAATCGACAAGCTGCCTAACAAAGGAGGATCAAGCTCACTACCTTGGAGTAAGATATTAACAATGACCGTGAGTCTTGACTCGAGTGCATCAACATCCACCTTGAGAGACTGTTGGAGAAGGCCGATTGAGACAAAACCATACTGAGGAGAATGGTTTATCATTACATGGCATGGAACATGAGTTCAAAGGCTCGTATAAGGAGCCTGAAGGCAAAATTGAGCAAAGAAACAAAGAGGAAAAAAAGGAAAAAATAACAAGATCGGCTTCGAATATTGGCTGAAGCCTTTATGGCCCAACATAGTTCCTCTTAGAGAACCTCCAGCCCAAATTTCAGGAAATTTGGGGAAATTTTGGTCACATGGTAAAATTTTGGTCAAAACACAGGTTTTTTCTAGTGGCGTGGCACTTAGGATTGGGAGCTCCAAATGACAAATGGCTTGCATTTTTGGATTTAGCATGAAAAATCACGACTACTAGAGCTTGGACAAGAAATTTAGGCATGATTTGAGTCTCGAGGAGGCCAAAAACACCCAACAAATGACCTCTCTGCCCCTATTTTGACACAAAGGAAGCAGTCTTGGGGGAATGAATATTTGGAGGGGAAAATGAGCACCAAATTTAGAAATTCCACTTGGGCTGGAAAGTAGATAGGTCAGGCTTTCCAAAAAGCACACTTGGGCACATTGTGGACTCCTTTAGGTTCCTCAAAACAGCCTCCAAAGTGGCGCAGTGCATATACAATTTCGCGGGGCGCATGTAGGGAAAAAGGCCAAATTCACCTCCATTTTGCGAAATTTCGATTCGCGACTTTCTCCAAGTGGGCCCGCTCATCTACACTTCAGTTGTTTGGACAAATAAGGCAAAGCTTAAAGTATTTTCACTCCATATTGGCTTCTATCCATGTGGCAAAGGAAGGCAAATAGTCACCCAAACCATTTGTCATATTTGTAACGCTGCACCTGTAGCTAATGGTTGGCTTTCCATCTCCATTTTGTAATGATTCGAGAAACTCCCCAACCCTTGGTCGTTCTACTTCCTCATATAATATTCTATATATTGTATGCAAACCATTTGCAAAGGGTTGGTTGGCTTGTAATTTCTGGGAGACTGTGGGAGAGAAACTTTGTTTCTTCATTGTATATTTTGACAGAGGGTTAATGAAAGGAAGCGGCTCTGTTTCATGAGATTCATGTGGTTGTGAGTGTAGCAAATGTGTTTTTCCTTATGTTTCATATGTATTTCGTTATGTTTCATAGCTCATTTCATATTCATTTCCAGTGAAATTTTCTAAGTTAGATAAGGTAGAATTCATTTTTTATTGCTCTAACCGTGGGAAAATTTCATGTTCAGTGTTCTTTCTTCTGTTGAAAAGGATTCATATGCTTATGCCCTTTTCACCCTCCTAAGCACTCTTTCTATTCCGGATTACTTCAAATCTAATTGCTAGACTTTCCGCCTGTCTTGCCTCATGAAGTAATTTGTGCCTTTGTATTAAATTCTATGTTCATTGCTATTCGTTGGTCCCATACCATCCCAAAAACTCAGTCATTCATAAAAATTTGTTTCTTGTATCCATTTTTACTTACTAGCCTAAGATCACTATTTAACTGTAAGTCATCTCAGACCATTTCATTTATCTATTCGCTAAGTGTGACTCTGAGAGATCCCTCTCCTGTTCTGGTAGGGCTAGCTACCAGGCTGAGCATGGTTTGTGGTTACCCTGAATTTTTCCTTCCTTCAGCCTTAGGCGGATTTAGGTGCTAACATAGTGGTGACTCCGCTGGGGAACGAAATCAATCCCCTTACTTCTTGATAATTCTAAGCTTTTGGATGATAATTTTAGGATTGGATAGGCTGAGTGAGTTGGTTGTGTCCTTTGATTTTTCTCAATAGCACACTGGCTTCTAGAAGATATACCAGAGCTAATCCAGATCTGGATCCTCCACACATCTACAAAAATCTCAATTTGATTTCAAGAATTCGTCGTCAAGAGATCTCTATATCTCCCGTGTTCAAATCCCATTCATACCCCAACATTTTTGAGTATCTCGAAGATCTAGATTTTGATGAGCAGTTTGAACTATCATTGTTTGAAACGAAATCCGAAAGGGCGGTTGACTCTACTGTCCACAATCCACAGTTTCTTGTCGATTTGGAGACGGAAAGGGCTAACTGGTTGATTGATAACTACATTATAGCTCAACTTCAAACTCCAATTGCTAGTCCCTTACAAACTGTGCACACTCCTCCAACACCTCCAAGGCCAAATCCACCAAGAGTGATGGTTGCCCATTTTGCACCCCTTGTTCTGCGTCGAGTTCTAGATGATATGCCCGCAGTTTATCAAAGAAAAATCTCGTTTTTTGATGGCACCGCTAATGGCATTACTGCTCAGCAACATGTGGACAAAATGGTAGATTTCTATGAACTTCATGAGATTGATGCAGAGAATGTGGCTATGAGACTCTTTGTACATACATTTGCAGGTGAAGTGAGGAAATGGTTCAAAGGTTTTCCGGCTGCACGTATCGCTACCTTGGCTGACCTACAAAGACAAATTTTAAACCGCTAGGAAGTGAAAAAGAATCCTCTTCAAATTCTAACTGAATATGAGAAAATCAAAAGAAACATTGGTGAGTCGGTCCAAGACTATTGCATTAGATTCAATTCAGTTTATAACGAAATTCCAGATCATCTAAGGCCACCTGTGGGACTAGCCATGGTGAAGTTCCCGGATGGTTTTGATGTTGACATGGCTTATCAATTAAGAGAAAGAGAACCGGCCACCATGGAAGACATGCAGAAGATAGTTGTCAGCGTTGAAGCAAATATGTTGACCAAGAGGGCTAGAGCAAAGGCAGAGAAGAACGTCACCATAAAGGAAGAATCTTCCTTAGTAGACTAGCTACTTCGGAAGGTAGAGCAGATGCTTGAAAGGGTGAAACTTGACAAACCGGAGCCACAAGTTAGAAATCCTAACTTTCGTGGTCGGCAACAACCGCAATATAGAACAAGACAGAGAGATCAGTGAGCCCAAGAGCAGACAGCACAATAGCCAGTAGAGACACCTTTGCAGCAAAATTGTGTACATGGACCGGAGTTAGATGAAGACAGAAATATAATAGGTGAAGAAAACCACCTCTTTACTCCTGATGATTTGCCTATTTATCTCATTGAGGATGAGGAGTATGCAGAAAGTTCGGCTGCACACAAAGATTTAGATTTCATTCTAGCAAATGATACCATCTTGGAGGAAGAATTAGATGAGTACCAAAGAGGCTATATGAATGCTCTGTCCGCCCAGCAGCAACGATATTCACTTAGAAACAGAGATGTGCTGGTCAAACCAATTCAGAAAAGGAAGGATGTTGAAGCATCAATGAATGAATCATCAGTTTCACAAAGGAAAGGAAAGGAGGCGGTTGGTCCGGAGAGTAGCAAATCACCATCAGAAAAACAATCACATTAGCAAGTTGTGTCGAAAGAAAAGGAAAGGAAAAAAATCCCAGTCAAAGAGGTAGAAAAGGTTCCCGCTTTTAATTTAGAGAATGAGATTTCTAAACTAAAGGTATCCATCTGTTACACAGTATTTTGTCACCGTCCCTGTTATCCCTTCTCCCACAGATTGGAGGACCTATTCCGGGACCTCTGAGAAGTGACATAACCTGAAAACACCTGCATTGTATCCCCTTGAGTATGTACTTCATATGCCTAGAAGACACCTTCTGCAAAATACCCATAAATATAGCCATTTTTCCATTGGCGCTGTTCTACAGTGTATTACTCGCGCCAATGGGGGAAATCCTCCAAAGAGGGCACGCCAGCTGGCACTCTATATCAGAGTCACACTAGAGCCAACCTAGTTGGGAAAGTTTTTAACAAACCAACTTTCGAAGGTTCTTCCTAACCTATTCATGAATTGATTCCAGTTTGAGTTAGTTCAGTTGGGCTTCGAATCTCTATGGAAGGGAAGAAGTTATCCACCTCTCATGGAAGCTTCCTAATGATAAGAACTATCCCATGAATCTTATGGATGATATTATCTCCTTCTCCTCTCTCTATATAAGCTTTTCCTTTTGCCTTTGACAAGCTAGTTAGTAGTTCTACTCTCCAAGCTCCAAATTCTAGGTCCCAAAGTCTGAGAATTGCTAAGATCATGCTAAAAGAGGCCTTGTTCATCCCCATAAGGCTATATCTTTAAGGAGAAGATCCATGTCCAAGTAACCAAGGAGAGAGAGGCTTGTTCCCCATCCCCTACAAGCTTTGCAAGGCATGTATTGCTGATCACCCAGCCAGAGGATTTGACGTCAGAACTTTGTTGTATTCTCTTTTGTTTATCAATAATAATAGACGACTATCATTATGGTTCCACTCTTATTGTCTTTATAATGATGTTTGAGTTGTATCCTTTCTGACTGATATATAGTTGCATTTCTTGGATTTTATGCTTGTATTCGTGTTGTTATTTGCATGTGCAGGTGTCTGTTCATGAAGATCGTGAGGATTGTGACCAGCTGAAGCGAAAGAACGGGAGCGGCGACTCTTCTACAAATACTAGCGTTGGATTCGAGGTAGGCCCTCATCATCGGTCTTTAATTTTCAATTAGGAACCTGCATGTTAGCATTGTTTGATTGTTGCTAGACCCAATTTAGGCTAGTGGGATCGCCTCTGTTCGCAGAGGGGATTTACCTGTACAAAAATTTGGCAACTCCGCTGGGGAGTTGGTTTTTGCCTTGTTTGTTTATCTTGTCTTGTTGTTTGATTTGTAAACTTTAGACGGAGCCTGAAGTCTGGCCAGATAACCTTCGAAACGCTATTTCTTTTCATTAGAGAAGTAGATCAACGCTACTTCAGTCCGTCTCCAGTTTGGTTTACAAACTAAACGACTTGGAACTTGCCTTGTTTCTTGGTTATTTCCTTGGTTTCTACTGCTTTATTAGCTTTCTGGGTTGAATGCCTGTGTTGCTTCTTGCCTCTTGGTGTACTTAGGTGTCGCTGGTTTGGCCTTGGCTTTTTTGTTTTTAGTTTTCCATAGCAAACTCGGCTAGTGCTAGTTTATAGCGTGACAGTCGCACCAGTTGGCGCAAGTTGCACATTTACAACCCGCGCCAATTCCTGAAAGGCGCTTGTTGCAGCCTGACAGTCGCGTCAGGCCTGTAAACTTTTGAAGTTTGCTTGGTTGTAAACTTTTTTGAGCTTAGGTTTTGTCCTAAGTACCTTTTCAGACTACTTGAGTTTGTTGGAGTGTGATTTGACTGGCTTTGATCGTTACCCTTTGGGTGTTTTCTTTTTTCTATCGATTTCACATTTCTAGCCCTAGGGCATCTAGTGGCCTTGTGAATCAAGCCTTCCTCAGGTGTTTTGATCTTTTTGTGGTCCAGTCGACTCTTTTGTTTGCTCCCTTACACCTTTTTGGTAGTTTTGAATCATTTTGTTGCATTATTTGGGTGATTTGCTTCGTCTTCACTTGAATTTCGCTTCGTCTCACTTTGAGCCTAGATCACACGGCTCATTGTTGTCTTTGGGATCTTTTTGGTTATTTGGATGTTTTATTTGTGATTTGAGGAACTGAACGTGCTTGTATTGGATAGAATTTGCTTGTGTCATTTCTCAAAGTTGTTTAGTGCATTTTTCCATCATCGAAAAGAAAAATCTCTTTTGCTTTGAATTGGTTAATGAAAATTAGAACTTTTCATTTCAATTAGTGATTTAGTGATCTTAAAGAAAAGTTTATTAATTTTCATTAGCTGCATTAGGGAAACTCTTTGTTGCTTTGTGATCATTTTTTTTGCATCAAATCTCTTCAACTCTCTCGTAATTAGCATTCATCGAATGGAATGACATGTTTTGGCATATAGATTGCATTTAGGGAATTTTGAGAGATTACATATGGTAGGACCTGAAAACCGAAACTTAACAGAAGGTAAACTTTAAAATAAACCGAATGAATCTAAAAATGCATTGGAACATAAAACTCACATTCTAGATGTCTAGGCTAGAGACGTGCTCCGGCGCCGTTAAACATAGTCACTTTTGTTTCCACTCAAGGTTGGGTGATTCCTCCTTTTGTGACTCAACTGTGGTCTAGTACGGACTTGTGCTCCCACATATGGTACAGTATATGGGGAGACTCCACTACGTTATCATCCTTGATCCACAGGAATCCGTGTCTGCCACCTTACAGCCTGTAACGCACCGAACACACATTCGAGAAGATTGTCTACCGTATGGAAAGTCCTTGGTTTTCATATGATTTCCAAGGTGTATATGCAGTTTTACGGATTGTCTGGTAAACCTTTTGCCTAGTTCTCTACAGTAGTCACTTTTGATCCTTTTTGGACTCCCTAAAAGAAAAGGCTCATCTAAGCACTTGTCACTTCAGGCTCATTAAACATTCAAAGGCGACTAGAGTCATCTTTTTGTCCTTTTCTCGACTCTTTAAAGATGAAAAGGTCAAGTTATGTCCTTGTGTCTTAAAATTTAAGTACCAGCGATCACATGCCCTGTTAGATTCTATTTGTTGGCCATTTGATTGTTTGTCTTGGTTTTTTTCAGCTTCATGTGTGATTTTCAGTTTTGATGGTAGCTTTTCCAGAGTTCACCAACCCAGGAATCCCCTCTGATGGGAATCCTGGTCATTTTCCTCCTTTTGGGAATGTTGGTGCTCCTTACATGGCAACATTGTCCCTTCCTAGGTTAACCATTGGGTTGCCTGTTTGGTTGTTCTAAACCTCTGTGAATCCTAGTGTCTCAACTACTGGTCAATCAGTTCCTCCACCCGAACAACATCATGTTGATTCCAAGGTGGACCTCTCCCCTTCTTCGCCTATTTCTACGTCCTCATCTTCTACTTTGCCTGGTGAAAGTCTGGATTCAAGTAACCAGGTGGATAAGAAGAAGAAGAAGAAGAGGACGAAGAAGAAGAAGTCACCTAAGCGAGAGGCTAAAATTGCAGCTACTGCTCCAAGTACAGCTCAGGTTGGAACTCCTTCTGCCCCTCCGCGGAGGGTTAAGTTTCCTTGTAAATTGTGCAAGGGAGACCATCTTCTCGGTGATTGTCCTGACCTTCCTAAGGTATTAGAAGTATGGTCTCATGATCCGGCCTGCCCCTTATCACCCTTTGGAGCTCATGGTGATGTTACCCTGCCCACTGGCAATGGTAAGAAGAACGGGAAGATTCGATTCCCCTGTAGGCTATGTGAAGGCAATCATCTCCTTCACCTTTGTCCACTCATGGATAAAGCTTCCACTATTTTGAAAAGTCTTACAGCTTCTTCACCCGAGCTCCCCGTTAGTTATCAGCGGCTCTCTTCAGATCCTCCCCCTATCGACAAAGAGATTGATTTAGATCCTTCTCTTGTCCATCCTCCCCTTTCTGAACCTGGCTATTCTAAGCCTGTTCCAGACCAACCATTGGTCAGAAGAGTGTCGATTCGGGTTCACCACCTGTTGATCACTCTGTTTCGGAGGAGCATCATGCTCATGTTCTTCTCGTGTTTTTAAATTATCTTGAGTCCGCAAACGAATCTCCAATCCCAGCTGATCCCGAGAGTCCTTTGGAGTAGGGGGCAATCATATGATTCCCCCACCAAGTAGTTCAGTCGTTTCCTTCGACTGGAGTCACCTGACTTCTTTCTTCCTTCCATCCCACGTGCCTTTCAAGATTACAGTACATACCTATGATAAGGCAGTACCTGGCACTGTTTTGGATGAGCGTGCATCTGTCAGTCTTATGCCTTCCACTACTTGGCAAGCTTTGGGCTCCCCACAGCTTGTTCCGGTCGCACAGAATCTGATGGCATTAGATGGAGGAACCAGTCAACCATTAGGGATCCTCCCACAATTCCCTATTACTTTGGGAGGCAAAACCGTCTATATAGATGTACTAGTTACCCAAGGTGCTTTAGATTTCAGTCTACTCCTTGACCGTGACTATGTTTATGCCATGGGGGCCCTTATCTCTTCACTTTTTCGTGTGGTTTGTTTTCCACACGACGGAAGGATAGTGACTATAGATCAATTATCGTTCTTTAGTCCCCCGGTGCCTCCTGCGCAGTTGTCATCCCCTCCTGGTTTTTATCAACCAATTGCATCCGCCCCACCGCAGGTCAACTACGTGGCTACTTATCCCGTGCCTGTATCCAGTGACGCTGCCGTTGTACATAGTGTCCTAGGGGCATTGGGTCCTGACTTCCAAGATGTGATCCTTCCACCAGGAGTGGCACTCTTGGAAGCAACGACTTCTTGTTCATCATGATGAAGTTCGTTCGGAGCATAGTTCGTTTTCCTATGTCAAGCTCCTTAAAAAATGAAACTAGGTTTGGTTGGAGCATAGTTCGATTTCCTATGTCAAGCTCCTTAAAAAATGAAACTGGGTCTAGTTCGAGCATAGTTTCTGATCTTGTGTCAAGCTTGTTAAAAAATGAAACAAGGGTTCTGAGGATAGTTCTTTTACTGTGTCAACCTCATTAAAAAATGAAACAACTCCCTTTCCAAATCGAGTATTTTGATTAAGATCTCGTAAAATACAAGTCGAGTCTTTCCAAGATCTCGAAAGTGAACCTTCATTCCATCCACTTTGTTGAATGCAATGAAGCTTGGGGGGCATGTACCTCGTTTTGTGTCATTATGCTGGGGGCATGCGAACTTATAACAAGCATAGTTTTTCATTTCAAGCTTGTGTGAACATGAAACCGAATCCAAGCAGAGTTCTCCATGGTTCAAGCTTGTGTAAAAATGAACCCATACCTATTTTACATCTCGTGATTGTTGTCTTTATCCACTAAATTCTGTTAGATGAGCCTTGGTTGTTTTCATCCCATCGCCACCATCTCTTTGGCCGATCATATGCTTTCACTTGCTCGTTTTCCTTTCCTAAGGGACCGCAGTTAAGAGTGGTATTGTTAGCCAGCCTCTTGACCATTACATGTTTTGAGCAGTTCCACCATTGCCCGAACCAGTTGCTACCCCTTATACCACTCGTTCCTCTAGGACAAGTCACCTTTAAACTCTTTTCTGACTCGTAAAATATGAAAAGATTGCCGAGTATTTTTTCCTTTTTGACTCATTAAAGAGATTAAAAATGGAGGTCTTCTTTCAGCTCTTTTCTGACCATTTAAAGATGAAACGATTGTCGAGTTATTCCTCTTGACTCGTTAAATGTAAGTAAGAGGCGGTTGTCTTTAAACTCTTTCAGACCTTGTAAATACGAAAAGATCGTCGAACCCTTGTCATTTCAGGTTTGTTAACGGTTATGAAGCGACATGGTTTCGATCGCTTTTTTACTTTTTCAAATCGAAATCACTATTCATGAAAATTACTCCTCGATCGTAATGGTCGGGCGGTTCTTTCAAGCATTGTTTTATATTTTTCCGGGCTCGAGAGACACAACTTTACAAAAAAGGACACCCCTGGAGTCTACTTTTCCACTGTCTTTTCAAACTCTCTCAGCACGAAAATACGCCGAGTTATTCCTTTGTCAGACTCGTTAAAACTGAATGACATCGGATTCTGTCGAAATGACGCCTCTCAAGCACATGTTATCCCCGTCAAGCTTGCCATCCAAAAATAACTGGGGTACTCGACAGAAATGGCGGGGGAATAAAGGAACCATAATTATCGCCATGTTGGCAGTATGTCGCTCTTGAACATGGCGCTCGTCTACATTCGTGTCTGGGTGGGGACATCTCGTCTTGTTTTACACTTGCCTCCGTAGGTTTGGGTTATCATGTTTGACCATTCATCTGCTCATCGTCTTGTCACCATGACCCTGTTGAAGCCCCGAAAATCGGGTCGACAACAAGGGGGATACCCACCCGGTCCGGACCTTGGTTAGCAGCTCCTTATCCGTTTGGTATAGCGGGTCCGACTAGGGATGACAGGACCAGTTTCCCGACCTTGGGTGTGTGTGTGTGTGTGTAGAGTTTCAACTATGCTGATCTAAGGGGAATTTAAAGCAAATCTAATTTAGACTCTTTAAACTAACTCTATGCTATTGTAGTCTAGTAAGAAACAACACATCTAATCTACATTAACCCGGGGTGTATATCTTCTATTATGCGATCTAAAAATATTTCGAACAATAACTGGTAATAAAGATCATTCAGCTATCATAAGAATAGAAATCATTAAAGATAAAATATTTTGCATAAGAAGTTAGGCAAAACAATTATGAGCAGCATATCGCATAATAAGTTATTTATATGTCAGATACAAACAATATGACTCCACTGTAGAAAAGTGCCAAATGATAACCCATACATTCATATAATGACATATAAACAACTGAAACTATAAATCACTTAAAGAACATAAGCATAAATAGTTAAGAGATAAAAGTACCATTTATGACTGGTTCCACTAATAAGCTTCAAGCAACAATGATTTATCTCCCCTTATTCTAACATCTACTAAGAGTGCAGAAGTGCAACATCAGTAGCAGATATTAGACACAAACATTAATAAACCTTGATCCATCCATTCATCAAAACCACCTCTGAGGGCGCAAAAGTGCATGTTTTGAGGAAGAGTTTTTGACAAATCTCTAGACCCTTCTCTAAATGCCTGAGAAGAGTTTAAATACTGCTAACTAATTAACTTAATTACATAAATTTGGGATCCTATTTTCAAATGACCGTCCCTCTGATAAAGAAAATTATTTCTAAAATTAATCTAACTTTGAACTATTTCTGTATTTTCTCCTTAGTGTTGTAAGTGTGCAACATTCATCTGAGAAGAGTCGGTTGGTTGCCTTTCCCTTTGTGCGTGATTATAAAAATAGAAGTAACAAGGGTCGGCACCAACATTTTGATAAATTATCAAATATTTTAGAGAATCTCCCGCTGACTGAGTGTATACTTGGTAATAACTCAAATTTTCCTCAAACTAGATCTGCTTTTGCCATTTCGGTTTTCTGTCTTTGCGAATGACTTGATGAGTCAGAAGACTTTACTTTTCATTCCGGGCTTTTCTATCGTGTAAGCTTCAGGTATCTTTGTAATCATGCTGCTTTTGTGCGCCTTTGATTCTAAGCTTCAGATGGCCTATCGGTCGTTAGCATCTACTGAGTGATACCCTGGAACCTGTAATCCTATCGTATGTGGTTCCTGCTTCTGAAGAAGTCTCTACTGTGTTCTCCGAGCATTGGCGCTTTCCTATTTTCCTTAGATGTTTCCTGCAAAAAAAATTACTCCATTTTATCTCCTGTTTTATAGTTTGCGTAAAGGAAAAGAGTAAATGAAAATAAAGATTGATATGAAAGCTTTAGATCTTGCGTGTGTATAATCATGACATTCAAAGTGAACTGACTCTTCGAAAAACGAAAAGTAGCCATTCGTACGATCATTAATTTCTTTTTACAGACGCGCACCTAATTCTGATTAATGGATAGCTTTCCTTTAATGTTGTGCTGAGCAAGATTCGCGCTTATTGCAGATCGCAGATCACAGATTTATATTATAACATCGTGGTATCGCAATATCGGATCATCGTAGATCGCAGATTATGGATCAGAGATCACAAATCACAAATCACAAATCGCGGATATTAGCCATTGTGTCTTACTTTATGCGGCCGTTGCGATATGCGACATCGCACATCGGTCGTCGGGGATTTCTTAAGCTTCTCTTTTTAATAGCGCTTATGGTAAATGCGATGCAATGAATTTAGCATCGCTTCTTCGTGGTTTGATATGCTCACAAAAAGAAGTGTTTCCTTTGCTTTGTTGTGATAAGATTCTAAGGAAAAAAAAAAATATTCATGGGGATTTTGTTTGAATTTTTTACTAAGGGTCCCCCATTTACTTGGTGTTGTAGCTTATACCAAACAAAAGAGGGGGGGTTGTTGGTGACCACAACAATGGCGATTCATTGGGAAGAACCAGTTATCTCTGACTTTCTATTGAACTTCAACTTCCGAAACGGAAAAATTTTCGTCAGTCTAAACTTTGTTATGGACAGATAGAGTACATTTGTCTTATCCTATCAATGATACTTTATTTCAACCTTTCTGTATTCCATTTGTTTGCTTCCTATGGTTTAGCCCTTGTATTTACACCAGCCATTTACTTGGTCCTTTTTTAAAGATAAAATGAGGTCATCTCTGCTATGTTGGTCATTTAAAATATGCTCATTTACCGTAGGTAGAGCCTCTGCTGCCAACAGGCGTCCATAGCCTCGACAGGGTTACATGTTACCCAACAATGATCCTTTATCCTGCTTAAAGCTATCTACAACTTTTTTAGAGAGAAAACCATTTTTATACTTTTTCCTTTTTATTCTCCAAAGAACAATGTCTTGGTTTGGTGGCCAATTTATGACACAGTCATTCACTTGATTTACACTTTTGCTGAACAAGTTGGCTCGTGATGAGACCCCTTGTCTTTTGATTGCAACAATCTTAAGTCGTTGCCCTGTTTTGGTGGACAGTATTGGCAAGGTCAGCAAGTTATAATATCTGTCATCATGATAAGCCGGCTCGTGATGGGACCTCTTATTCTTTGAGATACATATTGCTTTCTCGGATTACTTCTCTGAATGCTGCGATTTCCTTTAGCAGGGAGGAACCCATTGTTTTTTCTTAAGAAAGTTCTGGACGATAATAATAGAGCTTGAAAAATAGCAGTTTTACAGAGAATACTCATTTTGTAATTGATATCTTTCATTGTGCTGATATAAAACAATTTTTTCGCCAAAGGTTTCTTTCATAAAAAAATTTAAGTCAGAACTAGTATCATTTCTAGGGTAAAGTTGGACTCTATTCGTCAATAATAAATATCAGATTCTTGAAAATTTTTACTGTTTGTACAAGTGAAAAATCAAAATCTAATAGAGGATCTGGTGTCCATTTTAACGCAAATTCTTGTAGTAATCATCTACAACTGGTTTTATTTCTAAGAAAGAAGAACAAAAAGCTGTCCTACAAAATTTTGGAAGAGTTATCTTCTATGGAAAGTATATTTTCAGGATTTGTCCGTTAACAGGCAAAGAATCCTTTCTACCTGCTAAATCCTGCAACACAAACGTTGACGGGCCTATGACTTCTACAATCTGAAAAGGACCAAGCCACATTTTCTGGAATTTTGTATGTTTTCCTTTCTCTTCGTGAGCCTTATCCCATTTCAAAACTAGATCTCCCATCTGAAAGTTTTTTCTGGTCATTATGCTTGAGTCAAAAGAGGATTTTATTAGCGCTTGGTGATGAGCATGGGTTTTCCTAGCTTGTTCTCATTGTTCTTCCAATTTAATTATTCCCATCTGTCTTAGCTATAAGGAGGAAGTAGATACCTCGTCGATGTACTATACTAAAGATAAGGAGGGAATCATTAAATGAGTTGGAAGAACCACTTCCTTCCCATAAACTAAGTTAAAGGGAGAAGTGCTGATTGAAGCCTTCTTCGTTATTCTATCTTCCCATAAAGCGTTTACCAAGGTTTTGTGCCAATTCTTCTGGCTCTGGTCAACTGTCCTTTTAATAATCCTGATTAGGTTTTTATTTGTTGACTCAGCCAATCCGTTTCATTGTGGATAGTAGTGGACGAAATATTTTAGTTTAAACCCTCTTTTAAGTGCGAAAATCAGTCATTGCATTTCCAGAAAAGTAAGAAGCATTATAAAAAATTAAAGCTGATGGCAATCCAAATCTAGTGATTATAAATTGATCAATGAATTCAATGATATTTTCAGAATTAGTTGTCTTGAGAGGTACCGCTTCTACCCATTTAGTAAAATAATCAGTTGCCGTGAGGATATACCTATGATGTTTAGAAGAGTGAGGAACGATCTCACCTATTATGTCCAAGCCCCATTGACTGAATGGTTGCTCAATGTTTACTGGCTGTAGTGGCATGGACGGTTTCCTTTGTCTCCCTGCAGTAGTTTGGAAGATTTGGCATTTCCTCACGTAGCTGTGTGAGTCTTTGAACAGTGTGGGCCAATAATATCCTGCTCGTAAGATCTTGTGTGCAGTGGCATCTCCAGCATAGTGTCCGCCTGCAGGTCGATCATGGAGTTCCTACAAAACCTTTTCGGCTTCAGTTTTCTCAAGACACCTAAGAAGCACAGAATCATAATTTCTTTTAAACATAACATCATCTATGAGCTGATATTGTAATCTCAGGGCTCTTTTCTTGGTGTGATCCAGGTCAGCTGGAGCATACCCATTTTTGAGATAATAAATGGTGTCAGCATATAAATATTCTATATCGTTTAGGCTTACCTCATACATTTGTACATCCTCAGACGAGCTTTCAGGAATATGCGATGCTCCAGCCAACATTTTGTAGAAGCCTTGGCCTCTCACAATGCTTGCTGGTTTGATTTCAAGGTCGTATTCTTGTAAGGCAATGATCCAATTCACTCTTTTTTCGCCCACATCTTTTTGTATTAAAATATTTCTTACCGCTGGAAACGGTACTATGACCTTGGTATGGGTTTTAAGTAAGAAAGGTTTGAAATACTTGATCGCTTTGAAAACGGCATATGCCTGTTTCTCTACGTCTGAATAATTGATTTCAGCCCCTTGTAAATTAGAGCTAAAGAATGCGATTGGAGCTTCCGCTTTCTCTTGATTCACTTGAGTTAGGATCGTGGCATATGATTTTTCTGAGGCGAATGTGTATAAGATAAAAGATTCTGAAAAATTCGGGGTTGCTAAAGACGGAGCATTAATGATAGCCTGTTTGATAAGATTGAATGCTTCATGTTCGTCCAAACCCCATTTGAAATTTGAATTCTTTTTTATCATGGTTTGCAAAGGAGAAACAATTCTTGAAAGATGTGGGACAAATCTTTTTACAAAATTGATTTGACCAAGAAAATATAGCATGGCCTTTTTATTATGAGGTAGGGATATTTCGGAAATCTCTTTGATTCTATTAGGTTCAATGTGAATACCAGATTTTGATACTATGAATCCTAGAAGTTTCCCTTCACTTAATGCAAAAAAAGATTTCTTTGGGTTAAGTGAAATCCAATACCTTAAACATCGTTGAAAGATCCGTTTTAAGTCTCTGAGATGGTCGCCTCACTTCTTTGATTATACTGTTATATCATCCAAATAAATCACTACGGCTTTATTGACTAAACCTTTGAATGCAATGTCCATAGCTCTTTGAAACATAGCGACGGCGTTAATTAAACCAAATGGCATCTTTCGATATGCATATGTGCCCCATTTGGTTCGGAATGTGGTTTTTAGCTGATCATCGGGATGTACCAGCACTTGGTTATATCCTGAAAATCCATCTAGAAAAGACATTAATTTTGAACCTGCTACTGCCTGTAATATCTGCTCCATAGGAGGGAGGGGAAAATTATCTTTTAGGCAGGCTTTGTTGAGATTCCGAAAATCAATGCAGATTGTAATATCTCCGCTTTTCTTTCTAACGGGTACCATATTGGAGACCCACTTGGAATGTCTGACAAGGAAAATTATTCTGCCCTTTAACAACTTATTTAGCTCAGTCTTTATTTGGTTTTCTAGATTGGGGTGGATTTTTCTGAGTTTCTGCTGGACAGGTTTTTCATTGTCGACCATAGGGATAGTATGTTGGATAATGGAAGTGTCGTATGTCTTCAGCTCGTCATAATTCCAGGCGAAAACATTTTTGTATTGTCTCAAGAGACGGATGTATGCTAGTTTTTCTTCAGGAGTTAGGTCGTGGCCTAGATTAACGTTTTGTGGTTTATCATCGGTTCCCAAGTTTACTGATTCATAATCCAGAGTTGAACTGCAGAGCTTAGAATTAGTAGACATTTTAAACCGACTTTTCAGATCGTATAAGTCTTCTAACTTAACCACCGATTTTGGTATAGTGTTATCAGTGTAGTTTGTTGTATTTGTTGATCATGGTGGTCCTTGTCAATTATTTGATTGGAATAGGATCCTTCTGAGGTGAGGAAATTTACAATATCAGGATCGTCATTGAATACTCTCCAGTTTTTAATGTTGTCAGGGACGGACGGTTTAAAGATTAATTCTATCGAGAATCTATCTGGACTAAAATCTTCGGAGGGAATGAATCTAGAGGCTACGTTGGCTAAAAGCTCTGCGCTCGCATTTTGAATTCTTGGGATTGAGAAAATATTGAATGCTATGAAATGCTCAGTCAGATCTTGTACTAGAGATTGGTAGTGTTTCAAATGAATTGATAGGAAATGTATGGTGTTACGTACCTGTTTGACCATAATCTCAGAGTCTCCATAGACTTGAAGGTATTTGACGTTCAACCCGATCGCTTTGTATAGGCCTTGCACCAAGGCCTCATATTCTGTTGTATTGTTTGTGCAATCAAATTCAATTCTGCATGTAAGCATTGTCGTGTTTCCTTCCGGACTAATTAGAATGCATCCTGCTCCTGCTCCTTCGTTAGATTTAGAGCCATCAAAATATAATTTCCAAAACAAAGATGTATTTACAGGTTCTTCTACAAAATTAACGCACTTTGAATTATCAGTTTGGGAAAATTTTTCTACTTGGGATACAACTGAATTTTCTAAGTAAGGTGATGTATGAGCATTGAAATTGCTGAGGAAAGAATTTGTTGAGTAATTGCCTATGATGCTACTGTTATATGCTATCGCTTCATTATCTCCCTCCAATTCTGTTACTATGTATTTCTGGTGTAATTCTCGTTCAACCTTTATCTGATTTGGTTTACCATTATATGGTAACCACATGTGATACCAGTCGGTTGAGAAGTATCCACAGAGTTTTTTGGACCAATCCCTGCTGAGAATTAGGCCGTAGAATTCAGGGATATCAGCTACTAGAATGTCGATAACCTGGCATACCTTGGGGTTAGACGACAATCTTATGGTGACTTGATTAAGTTCACCAATCACTTCGACTTGATACCGATCAAGCTGAACTATGCGCATCGCGGATTTTTGTGGTTGAACGTTTAACTTGGCACATATTTATCTGGGTAAAATATTTGTTAAAGCTCCAGAATCTACCAAACAATTGTGCACGTTTTTATTGAAGATTTCATAAGTGAGCAAAAAGGGGGGAGTGTGAGATCTTGATCTTCCTCCAATCAAGGCGATGTCATTTGGATCGATATTATTGGCCGTGTTGATTGGGGGTCTTCCCATGTTGTGTGTAGCTACAGTTGTAGGCAAAGATGTAGTAGGTACGACGCGTAATTCTTTCAACATTATCTTCTGTTGATGTTTCAATTTGCTCAATTCATAAAGAGTGATATTAGCCCTAGTCTTTTTCATGTCATCGATAATGTTGTAGTCCATTTCATCTGACACTATTAGTGTCTTTGATGGAGGTGTTTGATTTGGTTGGACTGGGCTAGATTGAGTCGCCTTCGCGGTTGTTTTCTTTGTTGCGACTTTTTCTTTTACTGTAGGGCTTGAGCCCTTCTGCTTGGGGGTAGTTTGGGGAGGATCAAGTTGGTTTTTGGTTCATGTGCTAACCGAAAATGCTTCTTGATCTTCTTCTTGTGGGAGGATGAAATCCCACATTCCTTGTAGTTCTACAACTTCTTCATCATCGGTTTGTCCTTCAATGGTTCTCTCCTCTTCTTCCTCTTCTTCGGATTCGACATTTGAGATAGCGTTGGGTGGTTTCGTATCCATTGAAGGGCCTCTTTTAAAGGCTCTGTAGGGCTTTTTTGAAGAAGTTTCTGCCACTTGTTTCTTTATGTCAATCATCTCATTGGACATGGTCTTTAATACTTTCTGCAACCCTTCCAAATTGAAAGGGTCTTTTGTCTGTTTCTTCTTGGGGTCTTCCTTGAAGGTGATCTTTTTATATTTGCATTCTTCTATCACAGATCTCTTCTCTAAAGCTATAACACGTCTCTCTACCGCTATCGCCTCTGTCAGGTTTTCAACTAAAGTTCTTTTATTCGCCCTATCTACGAAGACTGCTAGATTTGATGGTAAGGCTGTGATATACCACTCACATCGCACTTCTTCGCTAGGTTGGGAAGCAGCGGGGATTTTGTTGAGGATCTTATTGAATCGTAAATTGAAATCTTTGATGGGTTCTTTAGTTTTGGCTTTAAGATTGGATAAGTCACTGATTAACGTTGTCGTTGATCTATCATCACCAAATTTGGTGAGGAATTGACTTTGAAAGATGTCCCAACTCGTTATAGACCCGGAAGGTAATGAAAAGTACCAAGACCCGGCTGTTTTCTTGCATTTGTATAGGGAAAAAGCCGGACCACAACATCTTTCTATTGGTAACTCCATTAAGATTGACAGAGAAACATGAATGTTTAATGTGCCTCTTCAGCCTAGCCATGCCTGCTTCCTGGGTTGAACTTAGGTAAGCCACTTTCTCCGGATGGGGCGGTATTTGGCTCAGGGTGGAGCATAAAAACCGCTTCAGGTTGTTCCATGAGCTTGAGCCATCCTTGGTTACTGGTAATTGCAAGTGTAGGAGATGACCTGAGGATTTGAAGATCAGATAATATGATCTTGGATGATTGGGGAAGAGGGGTTGTGGAAGGTGGATGAGTGATTTGGAATGGAGATGTGGGCGGTTGACTTCACGGTGAGGGGATTGAGATGGATGATGTAGATGAAAGAGTTTCACTGTCAGAGTGCAGTGATGTTTTCCTTGCTCTTTTTCTGGTGGGAAGAGGGAGTTCGGTTGGATGAATGCCAAATTTTCCGCTCTTTAACCTGGTCAGGGGATGAGCAGGATTCTATTGCGAAGTTACGCTGCTTTGAGATTTATCAGACCCTAGTGAAAAAATAGAAAATCCCTGGAGTTTATGAATAAGAGTTTGAACTTTAGGGGGTTCGATGGTAGGTTGGTATGAAATATTGGGGTATGTAGCAGCGGTTATTATTCGACCGACTTGGGATTCTGAATTTAAATTTTCTGAGGAAGTCGGGGGAGTTGATGAGGGTAATTTACTCTCATAATGGTATTTAGATTTTGATTTAGGTGCCATTCATAGTCAGGCCATCCTTCTAGCGCCAAATATACGGCAAGTGCCATTACAGACTTGTGCTCCCACGTACTGTCAAGTATATTTTGGGAGACCACAATAGGCTGCATCCTTTATCCTTAGGAAGCCGTGTCTGCCGTCCTATCGACCGCAATGCACTGAACACAACATTCAGGAAGATTGACTACCATACCGTAAAAAGTATTCTGCAATTTTGCGATTGGTTTGGTAATCCCCTCTGCCTAGATCTCTAGATAAGTCCATTTTGCTCCTTTTCAGACTCCTTAAAGGAAAATATCCTCTGAGCACTTGTCACTTTAGGCTCAATAAAAATCGAAGGCGACTAGAGTCATATTTTGTTTTTTCTCGACTCTTTAAAATTGAAAAAACAAGTTGTGTCAAAGCGTCTAAAATTCATTTAATTTGAAAAGACATTTTCCCCCTCATTTTGAGTTGATCAAGTAATCCACAATCGTGGAAGAAAGTCAATCAAAACCCCGTTGTTCACGGAGACTTACGAGTCAACTGTCGTTGACTCTAGAAGTGAAACCATTCCAGACAAAGCGAACTTGTTTGACTGGATCAAAGTCCCCTAGGTTGGTTGGAACAAGCACTCCAACATCCTCAGAGACTCCGGTTACTTCAAACATTTCTGGTATCCCTGCCTCAACATAATAAATTCTGCAACAACAAAAGGACATTACAACTGATCCTAGTGTGACGGTAAACACTTCTATTCCTGAACCGACTCCATCTACAACTGATTCGGAAGGTGTTACTCCCCAACTGTCTGTTGCTGTAGAACTTATATCTTCTTCGGCACCAGAAATCTTTTATGGACCTGACGGTCTACCTCTTCCTCCTGGATTGATTGCCATAGAAGAGATTGTGGAAGATCCTCCATCTAACACTCCAACGCAACTTGGAGCTGGGATCGCCCTATATCCTTCTTCATCAGAAGAAATTCACCCGCCATTGGAAGTTCTTGAAGAATCGCTAAGGAATATTTTGGATAGGCTTAATATGTCTGAACAACTATCGACATCAAGGACTGTGTTACCTGACACAACAACAGCAGAAGCTCCTTCTGCTACTCCAACAATGTTCGCCGGCGTGCCATCTGTCCCAACCAGCTCTCAATCATTGGATGGAGTCCATCCATGGGCGATTTTGATAGTATGGACTATTCCCGTTAGTTTGTCTGGAATTATATCTGGAATCTCTTATGTTGAGTCTCAACAAATTGATGCTTCGCAAGGTCAATTTGGGCAAACTGGTTACCAAAGGAAAATCATTTCTTTGAGTACTGGATTACCGTCGTATGGACGACTGTATACCCTTTCATTGTCTTCTTCAGAAGGAAAACCATGCGTGAGTTCACAACATAATTTGGGTTATGTTGGAATCACGACTAGCAGTTGGGTGCCAATCCTACCTCAACAACCAAGAGTTGTATGCTCAATGCAACAAAGTTTACCTATGACAAACATCCCCACTACGCCGGCTATTGTGGTAGTATCGCAAGTGCAAGCGTTACTAGTTGTATGCCAACCTCAACTTTCGCAGGTTGTAATGCAACAATCTCTTGTACCTACAACACAACTGCAATCACCAACTAGTGGAATGGCAAAGGTTCAAATGGGGAACGCCAACCCCCATCTTGGTCAAACAATCAGTACTGGACAATAGCCCATGGCTTCACAACCATGGCTGGTGCAATACCAACAACCACAATTCCAGCAAGCTTACCAAGGATATGAGCAACAAATCTTTGCAAGTAATGGGCACTCGTATAATGGTTATGCCCATCAACCTTACCAAAGTTACTAACATCAAATGCATTATGCTGGTATGCAAAGACCAACTGCTCAAATGATTCCATCTTATCCTGGGTATGCTCAACCAAGCTTGAATCAGTAGTTTCCTTTTGTGGCAACTTTAGAGTTACCAGATCTAATTCAACTAACGAATGATCCAATTGCCGATGCCCCTTGGTGGCCGACGATTCCGCATAAACTTCCGTATGATATTCCTAAATTTAATGGAAATCCGGGCGAAGACCCGTTGAATCATGTGATGACCTTTCATCTATGGTGTTCATCAAACACTCTCAATGATGATTCGATCAGGCTTTGCCTCTTTCAGCGAACGATAACTGGTCCGACAGCAAAGTGGTATATCGAACTACTTAGAGCTTCATTTGATAACTTCAGTACCCTAGCCACAACCTTTTTAACCCATTTTCAATTACCTATGAGGTAGGAAATAGGAACTGAGCTACTTACCAATTTCAAACAAATGACGACCACTCACATATCCAATCATATTCATGAATGGCGACGTCCTCGTAGAATGGTAAAAACGTATGTTCCTGATCAGCTATTAGTTGAATGGTTTATTAAGTCTCTATTACCTGCTATTACAGAAGATGTGGAAAAGGGAGGAGTCGTCACCGAAGAGCAAGTTATTGCTCGTGCACAATATCTAGACTTGATTTATACTTAGTTTGGCACGCTCTACGATAAAATCCCTGATTCTCCTAGGCTAAAGTTTTCCGTTCCTCCACCTCCTAAATCAAACAAAGACTCTCATGCCAGCGATGTCATGATAGGTACGACAAGCACTAAAACTGTAAAGGCTACGTCAAAAAAGGCCGCATGGTTTCTAGTAAAAATGAAAATGAAGAACTTCTAGCCTCGGAAGTAAATGCCATGTCGACAAACAAAGGCAAAGAACCCAAGCAACCAGGAGGCAAGAAAAAAAAACAAGGGAAGAAGAAAAACCAGGAGGACTCATCTCCTAAAAAATCTTCTGCAAACCCTTCTGGGAATAGGAAACCAAAAACTCCATGTCATATATGTGACGAGGACCACTGGATCAGTGAGAGTCCATATAAAGAAGAACTTAAAAAATTATTCAAAAGTTCAAAAACCTCGACTGTATTGACTGATCCATTTCCAAACCCAGGAACAAATCTAGTTGCTAGTGAAAATGCTTCCCTGTCCCAGGTGCTAATGTTGTCAGTTTCAAAGCAACTGAATGATGCTGTCATATCGACAAGGAGTAAAGATTACGAGAATCCACAAATGTTGAACAACAAGGATAATGATCAACCTAGTAGTTCATCAACAACTTCAACCAAATTTGTGCCACCCATCATTCCTGAATTAACAATAAAACTGCCAAAGGGAGTAGTACACAAATCGATGTTTAATCCTCGTGTCTGAGTAGCACAACACTATAATATAGTAGAGGATTTAGCCCAATCGCCATCCGAAATGTCGACTCTTGAGGTACTGCAAAATTGCCCCTCCCAAAAGCAGGCTTTATTATCAGCAATAGGTGGGATTGACCCAACTGATTCCAATCTTGTATCTTTTAATCACAAAGGATACGACCCTCAGTTACCAGCTTAACTAGCTTTCCTCATTCAAGTGAAAGCCATCAACAAGACTGTTCATAAAACAATTATTGATGAGGGGGCATCCACATGTATCATGTCGATGAGTTGCTGGAAAACTCTAGGGTCTCATCCTTGTCACGATCGTCCACGATG
Organism: Pinus taeda; assembly: GCA_000404065.3. Taxonomy (NCBI): domain Eukaryota; kingdom Viridiplantae; phylum Streptophyta; class Pinopsida; order Pinales; family Pinaceae; genus Pinus; species Pinus taeda. The sequence continues at coordinate 92,202 of APFE030581373.1, forward strand.
TTAAAAGAATTTGATGGGCAAACATACACCCCGTATGGAATATTAAGTAACTTGCAAGTCAAATTGGGGGGCAAAACAGTAGAAATCAATGTTGAAGTCATATAAGGAAACCTCGATTACGACATCCTACTAGGAAGGCCCTGGATATACGCCATGGTAGCTGTTGTGTGGACCTACTTTAGGAAAATTACATTTCCTTCCCAAGGAGGAATTACAATCATCGACCAACAAACTTTTCTCCCCAACAGTTCACAAGTTACGAGAAGCATTCCGATGATCCATGGAAGCCCTATCATGCTTCACAATATTGGATTAGGCCTACTAAAAGACCCTACATTAATGGGAACTTTTACCCTACCGCCTCCAACAAATTTGGTGGAAGTGGCTAATGTAGGAACCTGCAATATGATATCTTCCATTCAAAAGATGTCAGAAAACAATGTTAAATCGGATCATATGCAAATTTTGCCTCTAATCCCACTGGAAATATTATAGCAATCAATGTTTTCAGCATGGGAGGAAAACCCGCATCAACGCTCATCAAGCGTTTGGATAGATAGGTCTAAGGAATATGGCACCCCTTTAGATCCTTGGTCGCAAATACACTCTACAGACGAAGGAATCATTCAATCGATGATGATTGACAGGGCACCATGGGAAGATTACCACCATTGTTCCCATCTTCTGAACTGGAAAGAAGATAATTCCGGTAACCTACACCATCCTTCAGTATTTGACTTTCTGGCAAATACTATAAATACGGTGGATTCCGAGAGAAACCTATCCAATATCGAAGAGACTACTGCCATAAATATCTCAACCAAAACAGATGTTGTAGAGAATATTCATGTTGGCGAATCTTGTTCTTCTTCAGAACTGGAAATATATAACGCTCTTTCGCGAGTTTAGAGATGTCTTTGCTTGGTTATATGATGAAATGCTAGGTATTGACTCAAGCATAGTTGAACAAGAAATTAAGATGTATCCAGATGTCAAATCGGTACGACAGCGGCTACGGCAAGTGCACCCCAAGAAAGCCGTTGCCATCAAGGCGGAGGTTGAAAAAATCCTCCATGCTGGTTTCATTTACCCCGTTCCTCTGACTGATTGGGTATCGAATATTGTTCCTATGATAAAAAACAAGGAAAGATTAGAGTGTGCATCGATTACAGGGATGTAAATCAAGCTTGTCCGAAAGACAACTACCCTACACCCTTTATTGACCAAATAATTGATGAATGCGTCGGATGCGAAATCTTTTCATTTATGGATGGATTTTCCGGGTATAATCAAATAAATATCCGCCCACAGGACCAGTCAAAGACTGCATTCATTTGTTCGTGGGGCACATTCGCATATCGCAAGCTACCCTTTGCTTTGAATAACGCAGGGGAAACTTTTCAGAGAGTAATGAACTATGATTTCCATGATATCAAAAACATCGTTCAACCATATCTCGATGATATCCCAGCTCATTCGCGAAAGCGGATCGATCATCTGCGCCATTTGAGATTGATATTTCTATGTTGCCGAAACTACAAGATACGACTCAATCCACACAAATGCGTGTTTTGTGTCAGTTCTGGTCGTTTACTTGGCTTCATGGTCTCAAAGGATGGGATTCGTCTTGACCCATGCAAGGTTCAGGAAATCATCGATTTTCCTCCACCTTCAAACTTTCTTTAGATTCAGAAACTCCAAGGGAAAGCAAACTTACTTAGGAGGTTCATTCCAAATTACGCTAAACTAGCTAAAGGTTATACTTGTCTATTGAAAAAAGAAGTACCCTTCGTTTGGGATCAGGTCGCGCAGGCTTCCTTTGATGCTTTAAAGCAATCTCTAATACAAGCGTCATTAATGTATGCTCCTGATTGTCAAAAAGACTTTAACCTATATCTAGCTGCAGTAGATACAACCATAGGAATGGTTTTAGTTCAATAAGACAATGGAATTGAACATCCTATATATTATTTAAGCCGAAACTTAAATGATACATAAATGAAATACTCCTATGTTGAAAAGCTTGCCCTGGCAGTTGTTCAAGCGATACAGATATTTTGACACTACGTCCTCTTCAGAAAAACTACCATTTTATCAAATTGCAACCCCATGACTTATATATTGTCGCGACAGTTGCTAGGGGGCAAATATTCAAAATGGATAGCAATTCTACAAGAGTTTGATATGGAATTCAAAAAATCCAAATCAAAGAAAACCCTGGTATTCGTGGAGTTACTATGTGATCTCCCATTGTCATCCAACGATGCAACATCCGAAGAAGCAATCGTGGATGAAAATTTGTTTCTGATATCTTCAAGCGATCTGTGGTACAGAGATATAATCATCTATCTCCAGACACAAACATATAGGTCTAATACCTCACGCTCCGAACAACAACGTATTCGATACCAAGTGAAAGACTATGTGATCGTTGGTGATACCCTTTATCATCGTGGTATCCATACAGTTCTGCGGAGGTGCCTCACCCATGAGGAGGCTGAAAAAGTCCTGAATGATTGTCATTCAGGCGCATGTGGGGGGCATCAATCTGGTTATGCTACGGCGCAAAAAATTTTGCGAGCAGGATGCTTCTACCCAACAATGTTCAAAGATTGCATAACCACAGTTAGAAGTTGTCATGCTTGCCAAATTTTCGATAGCAAAACCAGAAAACCACCCGCACCGCTGCAACCAGTAGTAGCTGTTGGGACATTCGCCAAATGGGGCATAGATTTCATGACATGTAACCCCACCTCGGCTGGGGGGCATGGGTATATCATAGTTGCAATAGACTATTTTACCAAATGGGCCGAGGCGATGCCTACATTAAACAACAACGGTGAAATGGCTACCATTTTCTTTTTTAATCATGTAGTCTCCAGATTCGGCATTCCACAGGCCATAGTCATAGATCATGGATCACATTTTTGCAATCACATGATGGTTGAGTTGGCTGCCAAATTATTACTATCCCACGACAGCTCTACTCCGTATTATCCACAAGCTAACAGACAGGTTGAGGTGATCAACAAGGTCCTAAAGCGCATGCTACAAAGGATGATCAGAGTCCACAAACGGGATTGGCACCTGATCCTGTACTCGGCCTTGTGGGCATACTAGACATCGGTAAGAAATGCGACCGGGTTCACACCTTTTCAACTTGTGTATGGTATGGAAGCAATATTACCTGTTCAATGTGAAATCTCATCCTTCAAAATCGCAGTCAACCTTCTCCCTGGAACCTCAGAAGAAGAGGCTCGTTTCTTGGAACTAATCCAATTGGATGAAACTCGTCGTGATGCAGCTTCGGCTAACAAAGCTCATAAGAAACGAGTCAAAGCACAGTTCGACAAGAATGTCAAACCTCGCGTCTTCTCAAAAGGTGACCTGGTTTTACTTTACGACCAGGAATCCGATAAGTTGGGAGCAAGGAAATTCAAATCGTTATGGATGGGTCCTTATATTGTTAAACATGTATTAGTAAAAGGAGCCTACGAGTTGATGGACTATGATGGGATTCCACTGGCGCAACCTCGTAACGGGTTGTACCTCAAGCGTTACTATGCCTAATTCCGCGTAGTAATCCTCATGCTTTTGTTACATTTTTATTTTCGCCAAGAGCATTTATTTTGGTTAGGTAATCCACTTTTTTCATTCGTGGCAGATGTCGAACCTATTGGAATCATTCGTTGGATATGCCGACAGAGCAAGTCATAGTTCGTAGAACCTGTCTTCTGCGGCATGGGCCATTTTCAATCCCAGCGGCGGGTTAGTAAGTTTCAGAGGGGTATGTATTGGTCGGTCGACGAACAATATCACTGAATACAGCGAATTGATAGAACTCCTCTCTGATGCCATCACACATGGCATATGTCGACTTATCGTCAGGCTAGACTCATAGCTCGTCATTCTACAGCTCACCGACATCTACTCCGTACGGAATCTAGCTATCTATCGCATGTTCCTAAGAGTCAGAATTTTGGAAAGACAGTTCGATTTCATTCAATATAAACATATTTATAGAAGTTTAAACACATTAACAGAATCATTGGCAAATTATGTGTTAGATAGACATTTGCGACATTTATAAAAAGAAGCATCACATCAATATATGCAGCAGGATCATGTAACTTAACCAAAATAAAACTCCAAAAATAAAAAATATATTCATAACCGTTTATAGTTTATACATAATGTTCTGTAACCAAGACAAAATCGGTCAAATGACCCAAAACTCAAAATGCTAGGGGGCACCCTAGTCTAATGATGTTGGTGATAACAAGTCACCGCCTGGGCAATCATGCGTAAAAGCCTAGTCCATCGACTTGGCACTCCAGTAGTATGTCGCTGCAACCGGAGAGGCAGCTCATCGGTCCTCACATCTGGGATACCAAGGGTAAGACCCTCCATCTGGTCCTATAGTGCTGAAAGAGTCTTGAACACGTCAAGGTTGCGAAGGATGGCCCTCCCAACAACCTCTCCTGTTGGAATGGCCGCTGGGTCTTTGTGGCGTACTGCCGGTCGAACTGGTCCAATATCTGCATGAGCACATGAGTTTTGATTAGTCTTAATCAAGAAGACATAAGAACATTATAAAGAGCAATGGAAAAAGATATGGTCAAAAGATTTACCCATAGCACCCCACTGCTCGCCAGCCGATAGCACCAAATCCGGGTCACCCCGGAAATCCATGCCAGCATATGGAAACCTGGCATAAACCATCTCCTGACGATAAAAACACTCAAAGAAAGTATTAGAAAAAGAAATTTGGGGCTGGCCAGCATGCCAAGACATGAGGTCAACCCATCTCTGCATCCGTGGTTCAGTCGGTGGAGGTAGGCCAAGTGAAATGTACTGCGGCTGCATCAGTGGGATTCTCTCCAAAGCGAAAGTAGTCAAAATAGAACCATAGCCAAAGTTCTTGGATCTTCCGCTTTTCACCTTGGTCAGTTTTTCTTTCATCACAGAGAGTACTGCATCACACCAGTTGAACACCTTCGGTTCAAGGAATTCCAAAGCATACTACATGTAAGACCTAGTAGCTATGTGAAGAGAAGAACTTCCAGCCAGTCTAGCAAAAGTGAATAGAATGGTCCGCAAGGGCCGGTCAGGGACATCTCAGATATTGATCTTGTCGTTCGTACTCAGCTGAGATCCCTCCCTACAGTGTCGGTGAATGTACTCCCTCACGGACTCACCCCGATGGGAGGAGCCTGATAATGAGAGAGGGGCACCATGCCTCGATAATCCGGTCAGAAAATAGATGTCCACGACAGTCAAGGGGATCGAATTACCCCTAATCTGGAACACCTGGTTGATAGGATCCCATGCATTGAGGAAGTATTGCAACAAGCTGATTTGTTTCCTCATGCTAGAGATACAAAAAAACTTCAAGAATCCACAGTTCCACAATGCAGCTACTGTGCCCGAATCATGTAAAGAAACAACATCCTCTTCTTCATGCTCGCGTTCTCACCATGTAGCAACGATTTTTGCTTCGATGAATCTCTAAAAAACAAACAAGAGAAGAGTCAAGATCTTCATTTGGTAAAAAATAGGCAAAAATCTATGAGAAAAGTGTGCAAAAAGTTCCTCCTTGCTCCCATCGCACCCTAGTAAGTGTACTGGGAGTGATGCATACTGACTAGTCAGTGAGAAGACCAGTATGCATCGCACCTTTCGATTAAGGAAGGGTGCGATAGTGCCAGGGCGAGTTCTTCAAACCCCAGAGGCTCAGGAGAGCAAGGAAACAAGCTTAGAATTCAAAAAGAAAAGAATGCAATTGAAGAGCACAAGTTTAGCTCCTACCTGGTCCAAGCAGCATCAGGAATCGTCCACAAAATCTCCCAAAATCAGCTGGTGAAAATCGGGGGGGAAAAGCACCTCCAGAGCTCCAACAAACCAAATTCAAATGAAATGGTAAAATGAGAGGTAAAAGTCACTTTTAATTTACCATGCACGTAATTCGAGTAAAATATTAGTGTTATTAACTCATTTATCAAGCATATGTTTTCATTTCTAATCGGTTTGATGAAGCAAATGAACAGGTAGTACAATATTTGAAAGAAAAAAATGCTAATGGTGAATCAAAGACTCAATGACCATTATCACGAGCAGTTTTAGCACATAGTTCAAGCTCATTAAAAATAGACATAAGTCATGAGCAAATGTTTTCCCCAGTGTTTAAGCTCATTAAAAAATGAACTAGTAAATAACCATTGTGAATGCCTTATCGCCAGCTTTTGAGCCTTGGTCATGTTCTCATCATCACCTCCACTCTGTTTTTAGCCGATGATTCACCCCCATATGATTGTTTACCCCTTCGAGGAACATCTGCAAAGAGTGATTCTATTAGCCATCCTTGTGACACTACCATGATTGGAGAATTCCAAACCTTAGCTACCCGAAATCATCGCTCGTTCCTCGAAAATGAGTCTCCTTTAAGCTCTTTTCAACTAACTCATAAAATATGAAAAGATTGCCGAGCGATTAGCCTCTCCGGCTCATTAAATTCATCAGAAATGCCATCCCTCCTTTAGATTTTAATCTTTTTGGACCTGATGGATTATTACACAAAAAGATCGAGCGCTTGTCTTGTTCGGCTCGTTAAAACTATCAAAAATTCATCCCTTTTGTATTATTTTACGCTTTTTCGGACTTAAGGGATTACACGACGAAAAATAATCATTGGAGTCTCCTTTCCATTCCTTTCAGACTCTCTAAAATTGAAATGGACAGAGTTATCTTTGTCGTTAAACTCGTTAAAACCAAATAGCAACAAATTTGTCCAAATGGATGAGAATGAGTTTCATTGTCGCTAGGCTCACTAAAATATAGCGAAAGGTTCGCCCAAAGGGCGGATTATAGAACAAGCATATGTTATCCTCCTCAATCTTGACAAAACTAAAGAGGTACTGGTCAGCAATGACTGGGGAAAATTGGGAAGAAAACTTGAAAAAGCTTTATTGGTAGCAAGTCGCTCCTGAACATGACACTTTCCTTCCGCATCCAAGCCGGGTTGGGTTGTTCCATTCACTGGTAATCACCATTGGTCCATCACACCATCCATATTTGGGGTTAACGCTACCTGTTATCACTTTGAAAAAAAGATCTGATATATGTAACTGCTCATCCTAGCCCGATGACAAAGGTCAGTGTTAGTCTATGCTGTTTTCATATTGTTTTTTCCCTTAAAGTCTGAAGTTTTAAGAGGTCATGAGTTAAGTATATTCCTATTTACCATTGGTCCCCCTTCATTCACCATTGTTTCATAGCCATGTGTCATTTTTTTACCCACCACCAAGCCTTTTGGTAATTGCATAGCGCATGCATTCTTTTAAAGTGTTTTCGCAGCGCGTTTATTTGTTTAGCAGTTTCGCAGCTCAAACCTTATTAGGTGATTTCGCAGCGCATTATTCAAATTTCAAACTAACCGCGCTACGAAATCATGGATTCGTGCATTTCGCAGCGAATCTTTCCCGAAATTTCAAATCCGTTAGGTGAATCACAGGCTGTGTCATCTTGTGTCAGTTCATGTACTCCACTTATCACGTTCCACCACCCATCGCCATTATCACCAACATTATATTTGTTGATACGCACGAATTACTATTTCCAAGAAAGGCCACCTTGCACAAATCTTAATGATGATTGTAAGCCTTGCATGAATAACAAATCTGCAAGATTGCAATTTTAAAGATTACAAACGGCAAGATTTCAATTTTAAATACAAGTGTAATCAAGCAAGGCAGCAAATTCAAGAGAGGCAGAATTTCAAAAGAAGTTGAGTTACAGTTCAAACCAGAGCTAGTATTCCTTGTTTGCAAGTCTTTAAGATTTCATGGAGAGATCAATGGAGAAAAAAGAACACAGATCCGGCAAATGTCTAAGGAATTAGCCTGAAGGCTTGATATAGCACTGAGGAATAAAGAGGTGGAGAAGGCGTTTAAAAGGCCGGGTGCTGGAATTTTTGCAAGAAGTTACAAGGAGGGCATGCACAGGTAACCAAAGAATTTGTGCTTAATTTCATAGGTTTAAATTCAAAGGTAGCTATGATAGAATTGCAGGTCTCGCCAGAGATGATATCCACTGTGACAGAGATTCCACGAGGACAAGAGATCTGGTTCAAAAATTTCAAATTTGACATGAATCCTTGCAAGGAGTTTTTAAAGGAGTTTGTAAATGTAGATTTAAGTAAGTCAGTGCCCAGGAGCTATGTCAAAGAGTCTTATGCACATTTACTCACTTGCATACAAAAATACCTTACTTGCGAAGGAAGGTATAACAAGGTGTATTCGTACCATTTCAAGCTCCTTTTGCATTTCACAAGGAAGGTTTCCATTGACCTACCTTTTTATCTATTCCGTAGTTTGAGTAAGATGTGTGACAAAGTACAATTGAGGAAGGAAGCTTGTGAAACTTCTCTGTTTCATCATGGCTTGATTAAACTATTGGTCTTACATGAGCTTCAAAAGGTAGGAAAATATTGGAATTCATTTATTTTATGGATGGTTTCAAAAGCCAGATTGGCCTCAGTCCTCTACCTGCAAGAGATCTCACAATAGCGGATCTCCAAATAGAAGCAAGAGCTAAGAGATTTCCAAAATTAAAAGTAAGGAAACAAGTGAGAGAGCCAGTACAGCCACTGATCATTCAAGACACACCTCAACAATCAACTAAGGAAAAAGCTCATGTTAAAAAGATTGCACTTGAAGCAAGCACAACAGAAGTAGTCTCAAGGAGAAGAACAAGAAGTCAGATGGCTGAAGAAAAAGGTAAAGCAGTAGCTGTTGAAGAAAGTCCAGTTTCAAAGATAAATCTAAATGATTTATTGCAGGCTATTGACTTTGAGGAGTCCCCAGTAGTTCAAGATGATTTGATGCAGTGAGAAAAAGAGAGTACAAAGAAAACCAAAGCCTCAAAGAAGCTTAAATTTGACGAGCAAGTTGAACAATTTGTTTTCAAACCCAGGAGACCTATAACAAGGAGATTTCAGCAAGTACAGGAGGCACCACCAAGAACAGAGGAAACAGGGGAAGAGATACAACGCCAGCAAAGAAAGGACAAAGGCAAAACAGTCGCCACATCTAAAGAAGACAATATAGCAGACTTGAAAAGAAAATCAGAATCAGCTAACCATGAGGTTGCCAGACTGAAGAAAGCTGCTAGAAGACATGCCATCATACAAGCTAATTATTACAGAATTAAATCTTTATGGGAAGAGAATGCAACTGTAGAGGTGGTTGACTGTAATACTCAATTTCATACTTGGACAGTGCCGGCAACCAAAGAAGCAAAGTTCATCAGGATGATTAATATGCAATTGAGAGCTTGGAACAAGATTATGAAGAAACAAATAGAAGATCTAAAGGCACAGTTAAGCCAGATAAAGGAACTTTCTAAATAAAATTACATTTCAAGTAAGATCATGTTTTGAATTTTGATGAGTTTGCTTGGTCTCATCTTCTTGAAGAATTCTAAATGTGCATTCAGTTTTGGAAAATCTAAAGGAAGTTTTGACAACAAAGTGTTCAATTAATAAAATTTTGGGTTGAGAACTATGTCATTTAAACAACTCAGCAGTTTCGTAGCGCGCTACGAAACTGCTGAAGGTGATGATTAAGGCTCAGTAGTTTCGTAGCGCGCTACGAAACTGCTGAAGCTAAAGGTTCCAATACAAATCAACCAATTTTGAAACAGAAGCAGGAAAATTTTGAGGAACAAATATATGCAAGGAGACATCCGAAGCTGCAGCAATCAATCAAATTAAGGCAGATGGAGAAATATGGTTTGGATCCAAATTTGAATTTTGTCATAAAGTGAGCATTTTAAGCATGGTTTAGATATGTTAAGACAGTGTGAATGCGTTTTTGTTTTAAAAAGTAGTGGACAGCACATCAATGGACATGGCCATCTGTCACGTTTTGGAAAGAAAAGATGAAAGACCTGCTTCTGTGGATTCGAAAACCATAAGACCGAGGAGCAAGGGTAGTTTCCTATATTTCAGGACAATGGAGAGGATATGGCATAGAAGACCAGCATGGAGCATTGAACACCCATCACAACCAAACTGAAAGAGGACCAGATGTCAAAGAACGAGAATGATCCTAATCAAAGCTATTATTCGTGTAATATGAAGTTAGAGTCCTGCTTGATTTAGATCTCTAAAAACTATAGTTAACAATTTGTTGTATTTAATAAGTAGTTAAAGTTCAATAGGTGTCAGTAATAAAAGTAGTTTTCGAGTTCCCCTCATGCTTGAGGAGGAATCTCAATTAGACAGGAGAAGAACTCTATATATAGTTGGAGCAGCAATGTAAATGGGGTTGGAAATTTTATGAAAAAGGCTAATATTTGGCTTATGTAAGACTCTGTTTTGATAATACATGTTTGGCTTTACTTCTCAGGATTCATGAGGGATTTTATGTTCAGAATGTGTGATGTTGTTCTTTTCCTAATTCTTGTAGTGGTATGAATGTGTAATCACTTAGAATTCACTTGAGGTGCTCTAACTTCCTGTATGCATTCATAGACTGTGTGGTCCTATCTGAGTTGTTATGTTCTGAATATTTTAAATGCTGAATTCCCTGACTTCTAGGTAAGGTTGAATTCATTGTCATATTGAGATGTTGTTGATTCCATACGCCAAATGGATAGTTGCTAAATGTGTTTCCACCATTCATATTCCTACAGTTGTTTCACAAGAGTTAGCCATCTTAACTATAATCAAAATCATTAACCCCTTTTTGAGAGAGCCCTCTCAGGTTGAGGAGGCTAAGCCTCAGCCTAAAGTAGGTTTGAAATAGTTACTTAAGGTCTTCCTGGTCTGCAGCCTTCCAGGGTCTGATTTTGAGATAACACTACCAATCCATCGTTAGTGTCACCAATATGTTGAAGAGAAGTCATTCGGACAATTCGCCTGTGTCTCACCCACTGCAATACATTCATGCTCCATTCCTTCATGACTGCCACCCTGAACCCTGTATCGTCACATTGTTTTCACCTCCAAAATCATTTGCTTCATTCCATGTTGTTGATGTGGGATTCATTAAGGCCCTCCTGCAACGGGTCACTTCTTGTCGACATCAGCTCATTATCCAAGAAGTTGACTTAGGAACAACCCTTTCAGTACTTTGAAGCTTGCATGCCTCAATGGTAAGTTTCTCACTTTCGGCGACAAGTTTACATCAATGGCCTTTGACCGAGAGATTTTATGTGGTGTTCGACGCCAAGTCCTTTTTCACACCACATGAATTGTACTATAGTACCTTCAATTCATAAAGAGTGATATTAGCCCTAGTCTTTTTCATGTCATCGATAATGTTGTAATCCATTTCATCCGACACTATCAGCATCTTGATGGAGGTGTTTGATCTAATTGGACTGGGCTAGATTGAGTCACCTTCGCGGTTGTTTTCTTTGTTGCGACTTTTTCTTTTACTGTAGGGCTTGTGCCCTTCTGCTTGGGGGTAGTTTGGGGAGGATCAAGTTGGTTTTTGCTTCGTGTGCTAACCGGAAATGCTTCTTGATCTTCTTCTTGTGGGGATGAAATCCCACATTCTTGTAGTTCCACAACTTCTTCATCATCGGTTTGTCCTTCAATGGTTCTCTCCTCTTCTTCTTCTTCTTCGGATTCGACATTTGAGATAGCGTTGGGTGGTTTCGTATCCATTGAAGGGCCTCTTTTAAAAGTTCTGTAGGGCTTTTTCGAAGAAGTTTCTACCACTTGTTTCTTTATGTCAATCATCTCATTGGACATGGTCTTTAATACTTTCTGCAAGCCTTCCAAATCGAAAGGGTCTTTTGTCTGTTTCTTTTTGGGGTCTTCCTTGAAGGTGATCTTTTTAGATTTGCGTTCTTCTATCGCAGATCTCTTCTCTAAAGCTATAACACGTCTCTCTACTGCCATCTCCTCTGTCAGGTTTTCAACTAAAGTTGTTTTATTCGCCCTATCTACGAATACTGCTAGATTTGATGGTAAGGCTGTGATATACCACTCACATCGTACTTCTTTGCTAGGTTGGGAAGCAGCGGGGATTTTGTTGAGGATCTTATTGAATCGTAAATTGAAATCTTTGATGGGTTGTTAGATTTTAGGCTTCTGTGGAAGTTTTTTACAGTGGTACGATCCGGATTGTCCACAGTCTTTTGTTCATTGAGTCGAAGTTTCAAACTCCAAAGGGGGTCCATCATCAGGACAAATTAGAAAGATAGAAGATGAATCTTTCTGATTTATCCTGATGATGGACCCCCTTTGGGGTTTGAAATGCCGACTCAATGAACAAAAGACTGTGGACAATCCGGATTGTACCACTTTGATGGGTTCTTTAGTTTCGGCTTTAAGATTGGATAGGTCATTGATTAACGTTGCCGTTGATCTATCATCACCAAATTTGGTGAGGAATTGACTTTGAAAGATGTCCCAACTCGTTATAGACCTAGAAGGTAATGAAAAGTACCACGACCCAGCTGTTCCTTGCATTGTATAGGGAAAAAGCCGGACCACAACATCTTCATTGGTAACTCCATTGAGATTGACAGAGAGCATGAAATTGTGAATGTGATCTTCAGCTAGCATGCCTGCTTCTGGGTTGAACTTGGGTAGCCATTTCTCAGGATGGGGCGGTATTTGGCTCAGGGGTGGAGGCATAAAAACCACTCCAGGATTGTTCCATGGAGCTTGAGCCATCTTTGAACTACTGGTAATTGTAAGTGTAGGAGATGATCCTTGAGGATTTGAAGATGCAGATAATATGATCTTGGATGATTGGGGAAGAGGGGTTGTGTAAGGTGGATGAGTGATTTGGAATGGAGATGTGGGCGGTTGACTTTGCTGTGAGGGGGTTGAGATGGATGATGTAGATGAAAGAGTTTCACTGTCAGAGTGCAGTGATGTTTTCCTTGCTCTTTTTCTGGTGGGAAGAGGGATTTCGGTTGGCTGGATGCCAAATTTTCCACTCTTTAACCTGGTCAGGGGATGAGCAGGATTGTATTGCGAAGTCGCGCTTCTTTGAGATTTATCAGACCCTAGTGAAAAAATAGAAAATCCATGGAGTTTATGAATAAGAGTTTGAACTTCAGGGGGTTCGATGGTAGGTTGGTCTGAAATATTAGGGTATGTAGCAGCAGTTATTATTCGACCGACTTGGGATTCTGAATTTAAATTTTCTGAGGAAGTCGGGGGAGTTGATGAGGGTGATTTACTCTCAGAATGGTTTTTAGATTTTGATTTAGGTGCCATTCATAGTTCAGGCCCTCCTTCTAGCGCCAAATATGTTGAAGCCCCGAAAATCGGGTCGACAACAAGGGGGATACCGACCCGGTCTGGACCTTGGTTGGCAGCTCCTTATCCGTTTGGTATAGTGGGTCCGACTGGGGATGACGGGACCAGTTTCCCGACCTTGGGTGTGTGTGTGTGTGTGTGGAGTTTGGACTATGCTGATCTAAGGGGAATTTAAAGCAAATCTAATTTAGAATCTTTAAACTAACTCTATGCTATTGTAGTCTAGTAGGAAACAACACATCTAATCTACACTAACCCAGGGTGTATATCTTCTATTATGCGATCTAAAAATATTTCGAACAATAGCTGGTAATAAAGATCATTAAGCTATCATAAGAATAGAAATCATTTAAAGATAAACTATTTTGCATAAGAAGTTAGGCAAAACAATTATGAGCAACATATCGCATAATAAGTTATTTATATGTCAGATACAAACAATATGACTCCACTGTACAAAAGTGCCAAATGATAACCCATACATTCATATAATGACATATAAACAACTGAAACTATAAATCACTTAAAGAACATAAGTAGAAATAGTCAAGAGATAAAAGTAC
>APFE030581387.1:0-11519 GCA_000404065.3 Pinus taeda
GCTGGACTGCTGCAACAACCGTTGGAATTGAGGTAGGATCGAAAAACACTTGGTTTCTCATAGAATAATGTATGTTTAGAGAAGGATTGCTCTTAATTGTCTTGTTTGTCACTAGAGAGTCTTAGACTCCTAGGGAGGTTAGTTTTGTCAGCAAAAATAACTCTTTCCGCATGACAAATACTTAGAAAAAATTTCACCACGAAGTAACAGCACTGGAGGAATAATAGTATCGGAGGAGTAACAGCACCAGAGGAGAAACAACATCGGAGGAGTAACGGCACTGAAACAGTAACAACACCAAGCACTTAGAAAAAAAAATCACCACGGAGTAGCAACACCGGAGGAGTAACAGCATTGGAGGAGTAACAACACCGAAGAAGTAACAACACCGGATACTTATAAAAAATTTCACCACGGAGTAGCAGCATCGAAGGAGTAATAACATCGAAGGAGTAACAACATCGAAGGAGTAAAAGCACTAGGTACTGAGAAAAATTTTCTTGCCTCCATAGGATATAAACACCAGTGGTAGTACCTGAAAAAATAAAAATAAAAAAATTAAGTGGTAACACATTTGTTTATATAATATATTATAAATTATATTATAGATATAGATATATATCAAAGGATGCAAAAGAGGAATTCTCTGCACTGACAACCTTCAAACTAGAGTTATCAAAGAGATGTTTGATGAAGGCATCTTTAGAGGCCGGACGATGATACAGTCTGAGATGATGTCTAATTACAATAAAAGAGCTTGTGTATCATCAATCGTGACAAGTCTGACAATTCCATTATCAAATACCTCATCAATCTCGTAAGGCCCCATCCAATGAGAGCAAATATTTCCCTTAAAGTCCTTAAAATGAGAATCATACAGTAATGCCCAATCCCCTTTATGACCAATAATCCTGCATGTGATTTTTTGGAAGATATTAATCATTATATCATGAATCACAGAAGCATCCAATCTAAGAAACACCTTATTCTTAATAAATTTATCATGCCAATTTGTTCTCTGCTGTTGAATTGCAGTAGTTCTCTGGACAGCCATTAAATGAATTTCATCTAGTTCATTTAGTTGTTCCAATCGATGTTTTTGGGCTTTTGTTCCAGTCGGTGTTTTTGGGCTTCTGAAAGGTTCAATCCTACTTCGAGAGCTATTCTAAGCATATTGATCTCAAATTCTATTTGAAACAACGGAGATTTACCATAAAAAACCTCAAATGATGAAAACCTTGTTGTATCCCACCATGATGTTTTGTATGCTCGAAGAGGTTCAGGAAGTTTTTTAGCCCAATCTTGGCAATGCTTTGCCATAGTCTTTGTGAGAATGTTTTCTAATACCTTGTTTGTGCTTTCCACTTGACCGTTCGCTTGAGGGTGGTATGGAGATGTTATTGTATGCTTGATCCCATACTTGTTCATAAGCCTTGCTATCATATGTGATGTAAATTGTATTCCCCCATCTAAAACTATCTATCTCAAGGTGCCATATTGAGTAAAAACCTCTTCAAATGAAAATTCTGAGACAACCTGTTCTGTGGCTTTCGCCATAGCCCCAGCCTCAACCCACTTTGTCAAATAATCCGTGCAGACTAAAATATAAACTTTCTAATGTGAAGACGGATTAAATTGGCCAACGAAATTAATAGCCCATTTCTCAAAAGGTTCAAGGACTACTTGTTACGAAACCAGCTCACAAAAATATAGAAAAGATAGATCAACGACTTAAAAATCAGTGTCTTCGAGGCAGAAACCTACTTCACATTACACAAATGAACAATTCTTGGATGATACAAATGGAAAGACCTCCTTTCTATATATAGTAGTCTAAGGGGTCCCAATACAATCGGAGCCTATATAACAATAATATTGTAGGGGCACAACAATAGCAATAGTGGGCTTCTATGGGGCATAATAATAACAACATGGGGACTATATGGGCACAACAATACAATAAGGGGGTTGCACTAATAACAATAAGGGGTTACACCAGTAGTATAGGGACCTAGCATGCCCCTCCCCTTCAAAAAGTGTTTTCCTCAATGCTTGAGTAGTTCTGGATGATTCTGTATACAATTTTCATATTCTCATGCAGAATCTTCAGCAGGTAAGTTCTTCCAATTGATGAGATACTTTGAAATTGATCGATTTCGTAGTTGTCGGGTTCTTGTTTCTGTGACTGCTCAGGTTCAAATATGATTTTTCCTTCCTCATCAAGTTCTGATAATATTGTTTGAGTTGGGACCTTGTCACTTATAACCTTCTTTAAGCATGAAACATGGAAAACTAGGGGCACTCAGGAAGATGCAGGAAGCTCCAATTTGTATGTCATAGTACCAATATTTTGCAGCACTTTATAAGGACCATAATACTTTGGTGATAATTTATTACATTCCTTAGCTTGCTTGAGGGACATTTGTTTGTATGGTTGTAGTCGTAAAAATATCCAGTCACCTATGTCAAAACTTATTTCACTGGGATGTTGATTTGCATGTTGTTTCATTCGATTCTGTAGGAAAGTGAGGTTATCCTTTTTCTTCTTGATATGTCCTTCTATATTGAGATTTTGAGGAGTGGTAATTCATGCTAATGCATTACAAGATATGGTCAGATTCATTTCTTCTTTCTCTGGGGTTGGTTCCTAGTGTATATCCTCTTCTTTCGATCTTTCTTGATCCTTTTCTTCCTCCTCTTCACGATCAATGTACAATAATTTCTTCTCAACACACTTATGACCTTTAATGTATTTGTTATCACAACTGTAACAAAAATAATTTTCTCCCTTTTCTTCCAATTGTTGTGGTGTCAGCCTTGTAGGTTGTGGAAGGCTAGGAGAAACAACATTTCCATCTTTATAGTTGTGAGTGGTAGACTTCCTTGTTTCCATAGTTCTACTTACCACTTTTCTTGCCAACCTGTATGCCTTCTCCAATAAATCGAGTTCCCAAAGGTGAACCTCATGTTGGATGTTGTCTTTTAAAGTAACTATGAAGACATCAATATTCTACTTCTCTGGAATATCATTTACCCCTATTTTCAATTTTTGGAATTCCTCAATTTGCTCTGTCATTGAACCCTTTTGTTTGACATTTATCAATTGGTTAAAGAAGGTGTTGCTCTTTGTCTCCTCATAATGTGCTATCATTTCCTCCGTGAAAATTGACTAGGTGACAAGTGCTTTACAAGAAAAAATCCCTCTATACCATACAAACTAATTTGGTTCTAAATATAAAAATGCAATATGTACCTTCTGTAATAGTTGCACATCATGTAGATCAAAATATTGCTCCATTTATAGTATCCAATTTACTGGATCCTTGCCATCAAACTTCCTCATATCACTTTTCTTGATTTTAGGAGCTCAATCTTGAAACGAATGTAACTCTGTAATTTCAAATCTCCAAATTCTGCAATTGTGACCTGCGGTAGCCCTCTGTGTCCTCTTTCTAATGCCACCAGTCTTATCAAAATTGTATTCTCCAAGAAAGGGTTATGCACAATCTCCCAAGACGACCGTATTATATACTTTTTCAGTAGAGAGAACTTGTACGATGTGCCACATGTCATTGTTTCCACCTTCAAATCTCAAAACAATGCAAAGAAAACTACAGGTTGTCCTCTTTATGTAACTTCTTACGATATTTCAATTTGATACTCAGAGAGAACGTTGTGACGATTTTCCCAAGGTCAACTATTTGGAATGTAATTTGGGAGTCTTCTAAAACCATATATGTTTTTGAACTTATCTCCGATAGTATGGCGAAACAAGATCTGAAATTTGGCCTTGTGTTTCAACAATATTTTTTCTCAAATGGGTTTTAATTTCAAAGTTTCAACCTTCGTATAAAAATATTTGTAGCGAAGATTCCACAATAACCTGTTTGTGATGCAATTTTGTAGCTTGCAAAAACTCTAACTTCCTCAAATATATACCAGAGACAAGATTTGAAATTCGAACCGAGTTCAAATGATTTCAGCAATGATTTGATATTATATATAAGATATCATATTGGTTAAAATAAACAAATAATTTATATTTTAAAGAGCTATATATTTTCTATTATAATATATATAAAAATAAGAATAAAAAAAATAATACAATATAAATATAAAAAAATCAAATAATTTTACAATTAAGAGTTATATATTATATTTCCATTTTCTAAGTGAATTATTTATAAACAATTTTAGAGGAGTACCAATTTATATTTACTCATGTAATTTAATTAATTTATCATGGAATTTATAATATAGGTCCCTTGCTTATTTTTATTACACGTTTAGTTGACCCTGGTCCCTAGTCAATTGTAGACATTGTCCTAGTTAGCCGTTGGAATCTCTGCTCTAAGTATTTAACTAGCAAAGATAGATCTGATTTTTCAACTTGTCCTGACGATGAACCACACTGATTGGTTCGAAACGCGTCGACAATGATTTTCTGAATGTGATTTACGCTGAAATATTTATTCTTATAAAATGGGTTTTTTTGTAGCTTTTGAAACTTTGTAGTGAAAACTTTATAGCAAAAATTCCATGATGACCTATTTGGAGCAACGAAACCCTAGAATCCAAAGCTCTAATACCGAATGTTACAAAACCAGCTCACAAGAAGATTGAAAAGATATATGAATGACTTAAAAATGAGCCTCTTCGAGGGGGAAACCTCTTTTATATTACACAAATGAACAATTCTTGGATGATACAAATTACAAGACCTCCTTTCTATATATAGGAGTCTAATGGGTCCTAATACAATAAGAGTTTACATAACTATAATATTGTAGGGGCATAACAATAACAATAGTGGGCTTCTATGGGGCATAATAATAACAACATGGGGACTATATGGGAACAATAATACAATAAGGGGGTTTCACAAATAACAATAAGGGGTTACATTAGTAGTGTAGGGACCTAACACTACTTAAGGGTATAATGGAATTTCATTTGATCAACTAGGCTGACCCATCCATTGGCAGCTATCACATCTTCATACATAATCTCTTGCATCCTGAAATATGAAGGGCCAATAATATCCCATCTATAACACCTTATGTCTGGTTTGTTTATCTGCAAAATGTCACCTAGAGGGGTCATCATGAGTAGCCTTCAGGACATCATAGATATCATCTTCTGCTACACAATGTCGGATCTGTTGGTCGATTCCTGTATAAAACAGATATCATGTTATCTATGAATAACGGGTATTATGACGAATGATCTTCTATTGTTCCCTATATGACAAATGCTTGGGTACCTTCCCTGTAGCAAGGTAATTAGCAATATTTGTATACCACGAAGTGTGAGTAGAAATTGCAAAAAGATATTCATCCGGAAAATTACCTTCTATAGGTGTACCTTCATCATTAGTATCTAATCTAGAGGATAAGTTAGCAACTATATTATCCTTGCCTGGTTTATCTATGACGGTAATGTCAAATTCTTGAAGTAATACTAACCACCTTATGACACGCCTAGGCTTTGCATGTTTATTCATCAAGTACCTAATTGTTGCGTGGTCAATATGCACAAAAGTAGGATATCCAGTAATGTAATGCCAAAATTTATTAAAAACATAAATAACAGCCAAAAACTCCTTTTCTATTACCGTATAGTTCAATTCAACAGGTGTCAAATCCTTGCTGACATAATATAGCGCATACGGCTTCTTGTCCTCTTGTTTCCCCAAAACTTCACTTATTATTGTTTGAGAGGCATCAGTGTGGATGTGAAACGGGAGTTCCCAATTAGGACCTTGCAAGATTGGAGCTTGGCAGATTAGTTCCTTGATTTTTGCAAAGTCCTCTTCACACTCATCTGTCCACAAAAAATTTGCATCTCTAGTTAATAGCTGAAAAAAGTGGGAATTTCATTCTAGAAAAAAATTCTATAAAACATCTATAATAGCCAGCACAACCAATAAAACTGTGTACCTTTGTCAATGTATTTGGTACAGGAAATGCAATATTACCTCTACCTTGGCCGAATCTACTTAAATTCCAGCAGCTGAAAGAAAGTGTCCCAGCATTATACCCTCTTCTCTCATCATATGACATTTAACTGTACTTAGAGAAACATGCATTTGTATGCATATTTTAAGCAGATTCTCTAAGTTTTCCAACCCTTCCTCAAATTATCCCACATAAGGTGTAAAATCATCCATATAAATCTTGACACTATCATCAACTAGATCGGAGAAAGTCCCTGATATTGACCTCTAGAAGGTAGCAAGCCCATTACAAATACCAAATGGGAGGACCCGATATTCGAAAGTCCCCCAAGGGCATGTAAAAGTGGTTTTATCCTGATCCTCGGGAGCTATTTGGATTTGGTTATACCCACTAAACCCATCCAAGAAGGAAAAAAAACTTCTTCTCAGCTAAGGTATCATGGACTTGGTCAATGAAAGGTAAGGGAAAATGATCCTTCAAGGTTGCTTTGTTCATCTCCCTAT
Organism: Pinus taeda; assembly: GCA_000404065.3. Lineage (NCBI taxonomy): Eukaryota > Viridiplantae > Streptophyta > Pinopsida > Pinales > Pinaceae > Pinus > Pinus taeda. Next base: position 6,461 of record APFE030581387.1, read on the forward strand.
AGTCCCCAGAAATCTGCCACTTACCATTCTTTTTAGGAACAATAACTAGCAGATACACCCATTGACTATTTGAGATAGGGTAAATAAATCCTACATCTAGTAACTTCTGAAGTTCGTCTTTAACATTTTTTTCAGGGCAGGGTTCATTTTTCTCGGGGGCTATTTCACAAGCCGACAGTCTTCTTTAATGTATATATGATGAGTGCATAAATCAGCAGGGATGCCCTTCATATCTATAGAATCCCATGTGAATGCTTCCTTATGTTCACGAAGGACTTTCAGGAGCTGTTTGGTCTATGATGGTGAAATATTCAAGTTAATATTCAATGTCTTCCCTGGCTCAATTTCTATAGGGATACTATCACAAGGTGCAATTACAAGGATATCTTTGTCCTCAATTCTTGATTCAATATTTTCCTGTGTTTCACAGCTCATAATAGATTCTATAAATTGACGAATTGTATTAGAAATGGCATGGGGACTACTGATAAAAGTATTAATAGTATCATCTTCCATTTCATTTTAAAATAGAGGGCTTGACTAATAGTAAGGACTAGTCTAGTTTCCTCGCTTTCGACTTCAGGCCCTTATAAAGGTAGGGAATTTTGTTTAAATGTTGTTTTACCTAATGAACTTGGTTCTGCAGGGGGGTAAAGAATAAGGTTCTTTTTATTTTCCCCATTATATATCACCATATTTACTGACCTTCATCCGATATAGGCATCTGTAGTTGCTAGCCAAGGTCTTCCTAAAATCATAGGGTGACCACCAGCTGGGGATTGTGTATGTAATACCAAAAGACCAACGAGATAGTGCCATGAGTCTACTTAAATGGTTATGTATTCCAATTTTCCTATCGGCCTTACTATAGATCTATCTGCTAATTCCAAGACAATAGGAGTTGGTTTTAGATTTCATAGACCTAATGTGAGCATAGTTTCATATGTGATAACATTAATTACAGTCCCCAAAACTACTAGTACATTCAAGATGTCAACCCTGTTAATCTGCATTGTCGGAATCGGGTTCCCTAGTTCTCCATATTTCATAGGTATAGAGTTTCCCAGCATAATGTCTAATAGCATCCCCATAACATGAATGGTAAGCGGATCCTTTGCTTTCTTTCCAGGTTTCTTGGAACAATATTATTTAATTGTCTTAGCATAAATAGGCACATCCTTCATAGCTTGGAGTAAGGGAATTTTGACAAACAAGTTTTGCAATTCCCCTAAAAGGTCAAATTTTGGTTGAGGATTTTGTTTACTCAAGGCTAATCTCTCGAGATAAGGCGGATCAGTTGGGCAGTCCTGAGTAGCACCCGAACAAGGAGGGGGGTGTTTCATAGAATTCTTATTTGACTCATTCTTGGCTACTTGGGATTCTGGTTCTAGATCTTCATCACCAATATGTTCAACGATAATTGGTGAAGTCTGAGCATTCGCCACCCAACCAGATCGCATATTTATCTCATTACATACTATAGTAGAAATTCTATATGAAGGAATTTTGAGAGTGTTAGTCTGTTGAACACCTTTATTATTATGGTTTGGATTAGGTTGGATAAGAAGCTGAGGGCAAGGAGGAGTACTGGACGGAATGTTGGAAGGCATTTGTAACTTTTTTTGTTGCATAGGTTGAGGAAATTGACCAGGAGAAGGGGAAGCCCCCCGCTAATTCTAAACCATGAAGGGTTTGAACTCGACTGAGGGAACCAAGATTGCCAAGGCAGATATTGATAAAATTAAGGCCATGATTGTGGAAAAGGTACTAACTGAGGGCCCATATTTAAATTGCTAAAATATTGAGAAAGGTCTTGATACATCCCTTGATTTGAGCTTGGTGGTCATGGCTGCCATGGTTTCTTGGAACCCATAAAGCATAGTTGCTCTACTCCTTCATTTGTTCCCTGGAATACTGCCTTTAGCCTAGGAAGAGATGAACATGAAATGGTGGAGTGAGCCTATTCACATATTTCACAAGTCTCCACAGTATTTAATGGAAATTCCTTTAATGGATGTTCCTTCTTGCATTGAGGGCAGAAGATGGACATGGTCCTTTCTAACTCCATTTTCTTTTGTTTTTCCTATAACGTGTCCATCTGAGAGAAAAGTGTACTCAGGATGTCGTTTTTCAAGTTATCTAGCAAGCTCTCGATTTCTACCTTTGTAATTCCTCCGCTGGATGTTTTGGAGGTCTGAATCCCTTGCTTATTCCTTGCAGCCCCTCATGAACACTGAATGCATAAATTGAAAATAGAGTCAAAGTCCTCCTTAGATATATCACCCTTTCCTATTATATTCAAAAGCTCCAAAGGGTCCTCCCTTAGGGCCCAGAGAAAAATAATTTTCAAGATATCCTTATCCAGGTCGCTATGGCCGGATCTCTGTAGGGTATATTTGAAACGTTCCACACAATCCTCCATATTCTCATCTTCCTTCTGCATAAATTTAAAAATTTCTTCCTTTATATCTTGGGATTTACAATAATCCTAGTACTTATCCAAAAAATATTTCTTCGTCTCCTCCCATGAGGAGATAGATTTTCCACCCAGACCCATAAACCCTCACAGAGCTGTCCCTTTTAGAGTAACAGGGAATATTTTCAATTTTTTATCATCATCTATGTAGTCATATCCCCTACAGACAATATCCAATTCAAACGGAAATCTATCTGGATCTTCTGAGGAAAGCCCATGCAAGTTAGGAAGAGCAGTCAGTGTAATGGGCTTCATCGGTGCATCACCTCTAATGTCTCCAATTGGAAATTCAATCAAGGAAGTTGGATGTGCCATGAATACCCTCCAATAATCACTCGTAATTTCAACAGGTTCTTTTTGTATGACAACTAATGATTGAGGTCGCTTAACAACACTTTCATGATCACGCAGTGAAGCAAATCCCCCCAAATTTCCTTCTGCATGTGCACTTGGATTGATTTCTTTTTATGGCCCTCTGCTTGCTTCTTCCTCTTCTTCTATTTTTGAAAGGAGTAATTCTATTTTCTCTGATGCTTTTCTCTCTACTTCTTCTCCTTCTGTCATTGAAAGGGGTGTCCTCACTCCCAAGGGTAATATTGGTTTTTCAACAGACTGCCGCTCAGACTGTGTGTGAGTCCTTACCCTAACAATGGCTTGTGAAGATGCTTCAGCTTCATCTTTCACAATTATTTCCTGGATTTAGGTGTTCCTACATAAATCCTTACTTCCTTTCCTAGGGGGTCCTCCTCTTCCCCTTTATTTGGACTTTTTTCATGCAATTGAAGCATTAAAAGTTCTCATAGCTCAGGGCCTAGAGGAGGGTAAGAGAACTTCCCTCCCCACGGTGAGAGAATGGTTTGGAACAGAAAAGAAAACAAAAGAAAAAGTAAAGAAAACCTTAATCTCGGGGCGTAGAGCAAGGTAAGAAAAATTCCTTCCCCAGGGCGAGAGAGTGATTCTTAAAAAAAGTACAAAGCAATCAAGAAAATTCTAGACTCAAGACCTGGAGGAGGGTAAGAAAACTTCCCTCCCTAGGATGAGAGAAAGGTTTTAAGAGCAAAGAAAAATAAAAACAAAATAAGAAAAGAAATCTTAAGCTCAGGGCCTGGAGTAAGGTAAGAAAACTTCCTTCCCCAGGGCGAGAGAGCAGCCCCTATGCAATCAATCAAAATAAAGACAGAAAAACCAAAAAATAATACAACTCGAAACTTGGAGCAGAGTACGAAAACTTCTCTCCCCAGGACACGAGATTGATCCAGCGACCAACGTCAGTTGTGCTCTTATAACTTTGATAGCCTCCTCATAAATGGCACCAAAATGTGGTTTCCAAGTGTGAATAAAACTATTCAACCCTTTCCCACATTAATTATCAATTCAAGATCTATTGGTTATTGCAAGGCTAATGTGCAATGTATATGCAGGGACAATTGTAAAACCAAGAGTTGTCCAAGGATTCGTTAACAAACAAGGAATGACAGTAACAGCAATGGAAATGACAACAATGATAGACTGGAACAATAAATAGAAATGACAAAAAAAATTAATTGTAACAGCAATTCGATTCACGGCATTTACATAAAACCATCACATCGAGAAATTTAAATAAATACATACATGGAAAAGAAACTAAGCACACACTATCTTAGCAGCACCTCATCAAGAGAGTGGGCCCAAATCCCTCATCAGGGTTGTGATGAACTCACAAACTTAGAGAAAGATCAGAAAGTTATAAATTTCATTAATGTAAAATTCTTTGTTATGAAGCTCAACTCTCTTGTCTCCAACCCCTTGTTTCAAACTCTCTATCCTTTCTTATACAAAAACAATTCCTGAGATTAAGGTAGTTGTTTCCTGCGATTACATAAAGGTTGTAAGCCCAAAATTGAATATAAAAGATAGAAATAGTAACTCTGGATCAGTTATGTCATTACAGTTGTAGTTTGATAATAGATCTACCAGCTCGATATTTAAACTTAGTCATTTGACTTGGAAATCTACACATAAGATGAAGTTTAGCAACCGCTTTGGTCATAATCCCCTAAACTATGCTTCAATGATTAATTAATTCATAAAGACATGATTAGAGGTATACCTGTGCGATTTAGGATATGAAATGACTTAGTTAGGAGTGAAAATGTGAAGGAAAATAGGATAAAAAGGAAAGTAAAAACATGCAAGTTTAGCTCCCAACAGAAACTTTTCCCTTATTCAAGCCGGGGAGATTATATGCAATGAGATCATTCACACAGTGAGGAATATTTGGGAATTTTTATTAATAATTGTTGAAGATAAGACTATTGTTAGAGATCTCGAAAATATAATTGCTGCCAACAAACAAAAGCTTCAGCAACGTGCTCAATTTTCTAAGAAAATGATTGACTTCCTTAACTCTAAATCATCACAAGAGTTAAATGAAATGAAATTTGAAGATAGGAAATAGTTGTTATTGGAAATAAATAAGATGATTTTGAAGAATATGTACAGGAAAACAACTGAAACCAAGCTGACAGAGGTGAAAAAAATTGTTCTAAAATTTAACACTGAATTTGACAAAAGAATCAGGGCAGGACTTCCTTCTTGTTG
>APFE030581388.1:0-11631 GCA_000404065.3 Pinus taeda
TTCATCTCAAGTATCCAATGTGGGCTATGGTTCTGAACATAAACCGTTGTGTTGCATGCCTCAACCCACAAGTGTAGTGGTAGGCTCTGATCATGCAACATTGCCCTTACTACCCCTACTATGCTCCTATTATTCCTCTCAGCAAGCCCATTATGTTGAGGGTTATGGGGTGTCATCAACTCTTGTTTAATCCCTTCCGCTGCACAGAAGTTCTTAAACTCATTGGAGACATACTCACCACCTTTATCACTTCATAGAGCTTTAACCTCTTTCGAGACTCTTTCTCTACCAATGCTTTGAACTCACAAAACTTTGTGAAAGTTTGATCCTTTTTCTACATAAAAAATACCCAACATTTATGACAATAGTCATCAACAAATATAACATAATACCTTTGTTTGGTTGTGGATGCTGTCGAGAATGGTCCACACACATCTGAATGGACTCCCTCCATAATAGACTATGCTCAATTTTCTTTGTCTCCAAATCAAGGCTTGGTGTATTTTCCCAAAGTAAAACCCTTTCATGTATAAACTTGCTCAAGCATACCTTTGGGAAGACCGGTAGAGATTTGCTGCAATATCTTCAAAGCCCCATTATGCAAGTGGCCCAATCGCCTGTGCCACAACTCACTGACTTCTTGGCTCAACATATTTTCCTCTTTTGAACTGAAAGTATCACAATCCTCTACCTCTATCTTATAGAGATTTTGAACTCGAATCCATCTCTTCTTTACTTGAGCCGTGGCTATGTGTCGAAGGAATGCCTTTCCTTTCAAAAAGATCACATCATATCCTCTATCCTCAACTATGGCAATGGATACCAAGTTCTTCTTCAATCTGTGTACATGCATAACATTCTTCAAGGTGACTAGAGCCACATGCTCCCTCTAAAAAGTAATAGTGCCCACACTAGTAACACTATATTTACTGTCATCACCCATCTCAATATGCATCTTGAGATATTTCTCCTCCAATTTAATGAATAACTCATTGTCGCCAATCATGTGTAATAGGCCTAACCATAGCTTGACTAAGTTGGTTAACTGCATAGGCCTAACCATAGCTTGACTAAGTTGGTTAACTGCATAACATATATTCGGTGGTGTGTTGACCAAGTACACGAGTGAAACCACAAGCTGCCTGTAAATAGTAGCTTCCACTACTTCCCCTAAAGTAACATCCTCCTTCCTCCAGTTACCAGCTAGAGGAGTCTCCATGGGTTTACTGCTCCCCATGCAGAATCTCCTGAATATCTCGTTGGCATACTTGCCCTGAAATAAAAACAACTCCCTATCTCCCTGCCATACCTCCATGCCAAGAAAGTAATGCATGAGCCCCATGTCCTTCATCTCAAACTCTCTTGCAAGGTCCTCCTTGAAAGATTTGATGAGCTTCTCATCAACTGCCAGTATGAGATCATCTACATAAAGTAAAATGATCAACATCTTACCTTCCACCACTATGTGATATAGGTTCGCCTCCGCTTCACTCTTCGTGAAGCCCAACCTAGTGAAGTAGCTATCTATCTTGGTGTACCAAGCACGGTGTGCTTGCTTCAGCCCATACAATGCTCTCTTGAGTCGGCACACATGCAACTCATGGTCCAAGGTTTCAAGACCTTCAGGTTGCTCTATGTACACCTCTTCCTCAATCATGCCATTGAGGAAGGTAGCCTTCACATCCATCTGATGGATCTTCCAACCCATCTGTGCTGATAGTGCCAAAATAGATTTGATTGACGAGTACCTTGCAATAGGAGCAAAGGTCTCATCATAGTCAATCCCCTCTACCTGTGAAAGCCATGGGCCAAAAATTTGGCCTTATGCTTCTCCACACTACCATCTGCAGCTTTCTTTAGCTTGTAAAGCCAACGGGAGCTCACAACTGACTTGTCCTCCAGTCTCAGGACCACATCCCAAACACCAATTCGAACTATGGATCCATACACCTCCACCATCGCATCAACCCAAACCAGCTACTGCACTGCTTCCTGAAAGGAAGATGGCTCTGTCATAACACTTGCACCCATAAGTGCCATGTATCCAGTGTACCTCTCTAGTGACCTCCTCTGTCTGCGTTGAGAAGAAGATGCTCCCACATTCTCCCGTGCATCATCCAACAATCTGTCACCCTCTCTAGTGCGATGTATTCCCTCTCTGGAAGGCTCTGCCTAAGTGGATGTCTCCACTCTCTGAACATTTGCAAGTGGTTGCTCCACATCAATATGAGGCCCCTCAACTTTAGGAGCTAAAAGCTCCTCATCCGCATGTAGCTCAAGCTCCCTCTCAAGGGATACTCGCATGGCCTTCTCCTCATCGAACCAGATATCCTTGCGAACCACTGTCATCCAACTAGTCGGAATGTACACCCGATAGTCGTTCGGTGTATCAGTATATCCCACAAAGATCCCCAACTTTGATGTTGTCTCAAGCTTCTTCCATGCATCTTTGGTCACATGGCAATAAACCGATGACCCAAAAATCCTGAAGTGACCAACATCTGGCCTCTTACCAGAATAAGCCTCCTTTGTTGTCTTCATCTCAAGTATCCAATGTGGGCTATGGTTCTGAACATAAACCGTTGTGTTGCATGCCTCAACCCACAAGTGTAGTGGTAGGCCCTGATCATGAAACATCACCCTTGCTGCCCCTACCATGCTCCTGTTATTCCTCTTAGCAACCCCATTATGTTGAGGGTTATGGGGTGCCGTCAACTCTCGTTTAATCCCTTCCGCTGCACAGAAGTTCTTAAACTCATTGGAGACATACTCACCACCGTTATCACTCTATAGAGATTTAACCTTCTTTCGAGACTCTTTCTCTACCAATGATTTGAACTCGCAAAACTTTGTGAAAGTTTGATCCTTTTTCTGCATAAAAAATACCCAACATTTATGACAATATTCATCAACAAATATAACATAATACCTATGTTTGGTCGTGGATTCTGTCTAGAATGGTCCACACACATCTGAATGGACCCTCTCCAGAATAGACTCTGCTCAACTATCTTTGTCTCCAAAGGAAGACTTGGTGTATTTTCCCAAAGTACAACCCTTTCATGTATCAACTTTCTCAAGCGTACCTTTGGGAAGACCGGTAGAGATTTGTTACAATATCTTCAAAGCCCCATGATGCTAGTGGCCCAATCGCATGTGCCACAACTCACCGACTTCCCAGCTCAACATATTTTCCTCTTTTGAACTCAAAGCAGCACAATCCTCTACCTCTATCTTATAGAGATTTTGAACTCAAATCCCTATCTTCTTTACTTGAGCCGTGGCTATGTGTCGAAGGAACGCCTTTCCTTTCGAAAATATCACATCATAGCCTCTATCCTCAAGCATGGAAATGGATACCAAGTTCTTCTTCAGTCCGAGTACATGCATAACATTCTTCAAGGTGAGTGGAGCCACATGCTCCCTCTAAAAAGTAATAGTGCCCACACCAGTAACACTATACTTACCGTCATCACCCATCTCAATATGCATCTTGAGATCTTTCTCCTCAAGTTCAATGAATAACTCTTTGTCGCCAATCATGTGTAATGAAGCTCGACTGTCTAAGTACCAGACACTTCCCATCATTTAAGACACCATGCATGCAATGAGGGAAAAGTCCAATTCGAATTGGGAGGCCAAAGCCTCACCCACCTCTCCTCCTGAGAACTTCTCGTTGGACTTCTTCAATGGACAATTTGTAGCAAAGTGACCCATATTGTGACAATGAAAGCATTTAACTTTCATCATGTCCTTATTCTTACCTCCATGATAAGAATCTACTTTGGAATGGGAAAGTTTACATTTCCCCTTCCTCGCCTTAATCGCTAAGTTCTCTTCATCATCAATCTTTGATGAAGAGCCATCCCTGGTGTTCCTCCTGATCTCATCCTGCATCAAATCCGACCATAGTCATTCCCAATCTGGCAGCTTCTCCCGACTATTGGCAGAATCCTGATAACTATGCCAACTCTTTAGGAGTCCAAGAAGAGAAAGGATCACCATATCCTCCTCACCAACGGTGATTCCAACACTTCCAAGTTCATCCTGACATTGAGTGAACTTACTCGTCAAGTACTTTGGAATCGTCTCAACTTTCTCCATCTTGATTTTACGAAGTTTATCCTTAAGTGCCAACTTCCTTTGATCACTGTTATTCTGATCAAGTTCGTCAATGTTTTCCACATAGCATGCGGGGTTTCCTTTCCTTGGAGACTCAAGACAATATGATCTCAAACTCCCTCAAGGATTATCGCCTTTCCTTCACCACACACTTCTTCCACTCGGCCAAGTTCTGTGCATCAGTGGCTAGTTTAGGAATTGCTTGTTCAACAAATTCCTTCAAGCCATTGTCCTCTAGCACAACCTCCACCCTGTCCCTCCAGGCTATGAAATTTGAGTTGCCTTCCAAGGCATACTCAAGCCTCAACCCATGGAACGCCATATGCCAATCCTGAAGTATGTATTGCAAATTCGACTTTCACCTGTAACCCAGAAACTCAAAACTTCGAAATCTCCTCTAGAGTATTGTTCTCAACTCCGATACCATGTTAAATATTTCTACAAATCTAGCTCTGATACCATGTAGCAAATCCTATAGATTCAAAAGCTCATGCAATGTACTAAAGCAAGAGACAAGAATCTACTTCTACTCTTTACAGTAGAAGCCCATAAAGATTGAGCAAAACAATAATCAACAAGAGGAATAGAATCAAAGGCACATAACACAATAAATATTTGGAGAAAGCCACAACTCAAAACCCCACTATCTGTTTTGTATTAATCCGGAAAATCAAGATGACATTACAATGCTTGTTCTCTCTAGAAAAATCCCAGCACTCATCAAATTCAATCTCCAACTCATAAGAAAGATCAAGGCCAAAGCTTAGCCTCTTCACAAGCTCTCCAAGTCTCTAATCCAATGTGTAATTAATATTAAGGATAGCTTGTATTTAAAGGGAAATAAAGCCTCTAAAAATAGTGCAATCCCTAAAGGATCAATTCCTTGTTGCATGCACTATCAGTGCAACTCAGAAAAATATAAAACAAATAGTACACTATCCATGCACTCTAATCTCAATTGGGTCTTTCTCAGAATCGACACGCATGAGTTTTTGATGAGTAAATATTCAGTTAACTAGAGTAGCACTAGCAGAGTTAATTAGTGTCACCACTGACTGTTAACTCACTATTAGTTCTCTCAATCAGTTTGAGAACTAATTTAACTCAAATGACTCATGAAATTGAGTCTTCTATTTTACAACTCACAATAAACTCACACTCAACTCCTACAAAGTAGGCAGAACATATACATGACTTCCAAAAGACTTCCAACTAGAATTTCCTACGTTAAGTAAGTTTAATAAACTTAATTTAACTATTTTAAGTTGCTATGAGAATAGAATTCAAATTTAATTCACAATTTAATTCAAGGACAAAATAAATTGGAATTTCTTGTTGCCATTTCTCAACATCTTTGAAATTTCATTAGATTGGTTTGTTTGTTTGGTCAAGTGCAAATTGGCAAGGTTGGCAGGGCAAGTAATCTTAGGTAATCTTTGGGAGTGTCTGTAGAAGATTATGAAGACAAGTCTAGATTTGCATTGTAAGTTTTGATTCATGTTTTGTATAATGACCCTATTGATAAGGCCAACCAAAAAGTATTAGTGGAAGATATATCTTTGCAACCTCTCCTGGTGGATATAAAAGAGGAAATAACTCCTTTGAATGGATTTCTTTTCATCATATTCTTAGAGAGCTAAAAAACTAGGTTGACGACCTATCTAAAGAAGCTCTATCTTTCTGATTTGAGACTTTTAACATCTCAGAAGTTGTGGATGTGGTTATTCAAAATTCCATGGATTTTTTCCCCTTCCCCATCCCTTCTGTTCTGCACATATAACTATGTTGAAACGTATGATGCACAAGGTGTTAGATTTTTGAAACTATAATTTTTGTTTTACTGAATGGATTGGGGTCTTGAATGGAGTATGGTCTTTGAATAGTCCCTATTTGGGATGCAACATGCATATTCAACCATGAATATAAATATTATTTTTCTCTTGGAAAAAAACTAATAATGACCTTGCTTTACCAACCAACTGAAAACTATTAACAAATAAACTCGGTTATATGAAGAGGTTTCATTAAAATTGTTCCTTAACACATGTGACAATCTTTTATTTTTCCAATGTTGAAATGCTTGCCATATTTTAAATATTTAATTGCTTGGAAACCTTTTCTAATAACACAATGTAGAGCAATGCCTATATGCACAATTCCAAGTCAACGCATGCCATCATCACTGAAGAAATACAATATGCAACACTACGCAATTATAAATTAACATTGCAATACTAAGAGAGCCTGTAAAGTTGAGTTTATGGAAGAACGTTCTGAAAAAAAAACTCACTTACAATTTTACCAGTAGTTGTTTTCTACCATAAACATCCATACAAAGCTCTTTGTCTACATAAGTTTGATACCTTATTATAGTGACAATATAGCATTAATAAATTCTTGGAAACTTCTAAATAGGAAATTTAACACATGTCATAGGAACAAGATAATCCTAGAAGCATCTTTCCATGAACATAATGAAATAATGGGTTCTTTGGAGTCTAGCTCTTATTTCTATTTATGGAAAAAATAAATGATGGACTAATGCTAAGGTAAAAACCATTTTAGATAGAATAAAGGCAAGGAAACATGGATAACATTTATGAAGGGCAATGATTATATCCTTTCTCATTTGTAGTAAAATTTCATTCCATGTATCAATTGGGATAGGAAAGCACCAATGTAGGCAGTTAGTTGCAATAAGTTGATTACTTCTGATTTTTTATATCAATCAAAGTCCTTGTATTTGCCTAGATGCCCATTTGACCTAAGTAGATTGCAGTATGTATCAACCAGATTTGTGATTGGGTCATTGGGAGTCTCTTCCTTTGTTCCACACTTGAACTCATCCATAAACATCTTGTGCATCTCTTTCTCAACATCGTTGAGATTTACCTCATCCTTTTTGTAGGGCACTACCCTATTGCATGTGCCTCTTGATTCCCACTGACCATTTTCAAAATGGTCTACTATGAAAGATTGCAGGAAGGAAATTCCATTTGAGTCTCGGCAGTAAGAAGATCCCATTGAGTACATATTGAATAACATGTTTGAAGGAAAAATAAAAGGCCAACTGCTTGGCTTTAATTTCTTGACACTTGTGACAACCCATTACCTCATATTTCATAATGTAGACACCTGATTTTAGAAACCATTAGCCAGAGGATAGGATGATGACATTCATATTTGGTAGCATAGTCACCCACTTTGGGTCTAAAACATCCAAATGAAGCTTGATTACTCCTTGAGGGATGCCCTTAAACTCTACCTCTGTGTTTTTTACTAGATATGGTGACTAGAGTACCATCAATGTTTTTTAATAGATATGGTGACTGGATTACCATCAATGTAAAGTTATATGATGCAAAACATCAATGCACATTTACATTAGATTCATCTTTGTATGTGGTTTTAGGATGTTCTACATGCACAAATTGAATATATTTTCAATTGGACATCAAAGCCAAGAAAACCATATGAATATAAAGACAACAACCTTCCGGTTTTGTATGGGTTGCTTTGGTGTTCAAACATACATTATAAAGCATACACACTAGAGATTGCATCTGATTATGAGCTACAAAATCACCCACAAAAGCCCACAATTGAATCAGTGGTCTACGATGGACCCGCTTGAAAAGGGCAAAACATAGTTTACTGTCAGTAATGAGTTGGTATGCACATAATCAATGGTGATAAGTTTCCCCAATAGCATTGTAGTGGTACAGTTTAGGGTTTAAGATTTTAACATGATGCAAAGAATAACCCCTTATGTCAATTGAATGGATGGACAATCCATATGATGACCTGAAAAAAACATTGATTCCACTAATTAGGAACGTTACATGCATCAATACACACTAGCCAGATACCCATCAAAGAAGTATGACCCTTGGTATTTATCCCTTTTAGTAAGTATCGATCTTCATTAAATAACTGAGACTGTTAAATTAGGGGATTAGTTAAATCAACCTAGATCCATCTTCTTCTTTATGCACAAAACAAAGATACAATATATGCATGTTGGTGACTCCTTTATAAAAAAAACAAAAATCTTGTTGCTTCAATTGCTTCCCCTCCCACCTCAAATGCTCCCCCAACAATGCAAACCAATTCACCTCACCTTCTTCAAAACCAATACAACCCCCCTAATGATGAGCACCATCACTTTCATGAAAGGATAGGTAAACTCTCTACCATGCATGTTTGCACCATATGAAAAAATATCATACCCATGTATCAAAACAAGACTTTTGCATGGTAATATTTGTTGCTTTCTTTATACTGGATCTAAGTCTACTTATTGTTTTTATCTTTCAAACAATATGGACCTTGGTGCACAAATGCTTTCCCTTTCATAATTTAACAAAAATTGAAGAAATCCTCATTGCACTTGATTGGGTGCTCAGGTTTATGCTCAAAATTCAAAGTGTCAGAATTCTGACAAACACAGCTTCAGATCAAAGAGCTCGTCATTCTGATTCCAACAGTGTGAATGACACTCAAATCTGAGCTCATATGCAGAAGTTAGAATAAGTCAAAGTTCAAGTTTGACTTGTCTACATGGCAGGATTTGATGACATGGCAAAGCCCTTAGACGAATGAGGAGGTGTCAAGTGGTATGCCGCCATTGTCCCCCACATATCAAAAATAGCAGTCGCAGGTGAATCGACGTTTAAAATCAGTGCCAGAACAACCAAGGTTGCGATGCGATAAGGCAATTGCAAATCGCAATCGCCGAAGGGGAAGGTGTTGCAGAATTGACCCCCGACAGGTTGGGTTGCGATGCAATATCACAATCGCATATCGCAAGAAAAAAATTCCCGCATATTAAAAACCTCGGTACTCCACCGATTGCGAAATACAATAGTTCCAGGATGCGATGCCACTATAGGTTGAGATTTAATATCTTGTCGGGTCCGCGATATCGCAATCACAAATCGCCTGTTTCTATTCACAGACCATAAGAGCCCGCAACACTTGCTGATTGCGATTTGTGATAAGAACAACAAGTTATGTCCCACAAGACGACGAAATATTCACCCGGTTAGCGGATTTTGGAGTGAAAATGGGGGTTTCTGCTGGTTTTGGAGTGATAACTTCTTTAGTTCTTATCCAAATTGGATGAAAAAAGATGATAGATATCCATTTTGAGTATTCTAAACTCATGGAAACAGTTTTCAGAGGCATTTGAGCATTGTAAACACACTTTTGTTGTAATTTTGAGCATAATAGAGAGGCCCAAGCATTGGAAGCTGGACCAAGGAGACATAACCCAGGATGGGTGAACTCCTCATCAGATATATGTGTTGTGTGTTGTATTTTGATGTTCTTTGCTATTATTTTGCTATTGTTCAACATATATTTTATGTTAAATTGTTTATAACATTTAAATAAGAATCTCTCATGGGAATTAGTTAATTAAGCAAACATGGTGAATCCTTAAGCACTTGATAAGTAAATGATAAGCATCTTGGGTTTTACTATGAATGGGGAATTAGCACAACATTACTAATCTGCTCCATTTCATATCAACACTCATGAACCCCATTCTACAAGTTACTCATGCCCATAGAGGTCAATACAAATACAATGGCCATGCAATAAGCTTCACTAACATATCAAAACTATTGCCAACTATTTACCTCATACGGTTTCTGAATTGAACATCCTCATGTCAAAAGACACAATTCTATTGAAAAAGATTACAAATTATTTGTTTGTAAATCGTGTGTAATGGCAGCATTAGAATACAAACTAAAAAATGATCCCTACTATGAAGATGTCCACCTCAGCCGATCTGCAATGTATGCTTTGCTAGATGAACCTACAACTGGATGTCCAAAATATTATCAAACTCATCGATGGAATAAAGTGATCTATGATCTACTATGAAAAGTTGAAGATGACAAGAAAATAAGAAAACTATAATTCTTTATGCCTAGTTGTTTTCACCATCATCATTGAGTATACTCCCCACAAGATTTATGATAAACAACATTCGATTTGAGGCTCATGGACAATTGCATCATCCAAAAATTCAATCTTCCTTCTCTTCTCCATTACTCTATGACCCTTTGGTTTCATGTGGGTTGTACAATTTCATTGATACACTTGGGTTTACCACCTCTAATGTACTACTCATATTCCCCACAACATATAAATATAAATACAATTATTTCAAAACATATAGACTTTACTAATCCAGCCTACCATGCACACTACACGTTGTTGCTTGGTACCTATCCCCCCACACACATTTATATTTAAAAACTTAAATTTAATATATGAATTAAAGTATAATTTTTTCAATTCAATAATCTTATGACATTCTTTGCAATTTTTTGGAGCAATGGTTAGTAATCATAGTTCACTAAAATCAATTTTGACAAAGATTTATTTGATATATATTTTTCTAAATAACACGTGTCAATTGCATGTAAATTTGTATAAATGAATATGTTCAAATTTTATAAAAATAAACATTAAAAATATAAAATTAAAATATATACATCATTAAATACTATTATGTTATATGGATAGACATTCCTCTATAAGAAATGAGCTTTCTTGAGCTTTCTTAATTTCATATTCCAATTTTATAATTGAAAATATAAAATGTCCGCATATTCTAGTCATTTTTTCTAAATTAATAAATAAAATTTCAAATATTAATTTGCCAAATCATTTAAACTATAGTTAAATTAAAAATTTACGAAATATATTTACCAACCACTTGTAATTAACCACATATGAGGATTAATATAAGCAGTAGTCTATAACGCGACTTTTTGAAAGTCTTTCCGGCGGATTTTTCTTCTCAAAATCCGGCAGCAATTCACTGGAATCCCAAGTTTGATAGCTGGTTTCTGCACAATCAATGGCTCCCAGGGGTTTTTCAGGGCGCTGAATCCAAATATGCAGTTAAAAAACCATTTTAACTGCTAAAAATCAAGATTTAACCTCATTTCTTCAGCCGGATTCCGTCACCGGAATCTCCAAAAAATCGCATTATAGACAACTCCTTAATATAAACTAGATTGCATTAAAATGTAGTTTGAATTGATAATAACTAGATTCAAGTGTATTGAAGTATGTAATTGCATTTACCTTCTTCCGTACTACCGATGGTTAAAGATTTTTTTTACTGTCATTGGCACTTGGATAAGTGGATCATCTTTACACAAATGTAATCATCGCTAGATTTTAACAATATTTTATAGCTTTTAATAATATTAAGTTTTAATAATGTTTATTAAATTTATAATAATATTAGATTTTCTTAACCTTTGTTTCACAAAATATCAATTTTCATAATAATTTTTAATTTTATTGTTACGCTTATTAACTTTTATATTAAAATAAAATTTTTATAATATTATATTAATTAATAATATTAATATTTAATATTATTATTTTAATATACTTTATTACCATTTATTGTTGTTTTACTGTTAAGTTTTATAATAATTTTATATTTATTATTAAAATTAAATAGTTAATAACATTATT
>APFE030581398.1:0-46948 GCA_000404065.3 Pinus taeda
ACTTCCCTTTTCAGGTTGAAGTTTTACCTTTTATGTGGGGTGAGACCTCCCTTTTATGGTTGAAGGTTTCCCTCTTTAAAACAATAGGATCGCTTCCTCTAGCAGAAAACTTCAGTTTCTTTCCAGTTTTGGAAGAGTTCCGGGAACTGCACTAAGCGTTCCAGTGTTGGTGGCCATCCTTAAACCACCACCATTTATACCAACATTTCAGAGAGCACATTCAGCCTAGTGCTGTCATGCATTTTTGCACATTTTATATTACAGCTCTCTTCTTGGACTCATACATAACCCTTCGGATTAAGGGGGGGAATGTTGGACACCTAATCCTCAATGGGTTAGTGTGGAAGTCGAATGGATAAAAGGAGTCCAAGGGACCTTGGGATGTGAAACCCAAGAGTCACACATTGTACTATAAATGTATATCAAGTGTTAATAAAAAATTGTATTGCATGTTTTATCTTTTATATCTCTCTTGCTGTCCATGTGTGTTTAACACCATCTGGAGTGAAAATACTTTAAATTCCACCTATGTGCCAAAAAATTGAAGTGTATATGAGCGGGCCCACTTTGGAGAAGTTGCGAATCGAAATTTCGCGAAATAGAGGTAAATTGGGCCTTTTTTCCTATATGCGTTGTGCCACTTTCTATATGCACTGTGCCACTTTGGAGCCTATTTTGAGGCGCTTGTAGGAGTCCAAAATGTGCTCAAGTGTGCTTTCTGGAAAGCCTGTCCTGTCTACTTTCCAACCCAAGTGGAATTTTTGAATTTGGTACTCATTTTCCCCTCCAAATCTTCATTCTCCCAAGACTGCTTCCTGTGTATCAAAATAGGGGCAGAGAGGCCATTGTTTTGGGTGTTTTTGACCTCTTGGAGACTCAAATCATGCCCAAATTTCTTGCCCAAGAACCATTAGTCATGATTTTTCATGATAAATCCAAAAATGCAAGCCATTTGTCATTTGGAGCTCCCAAACCTACGCGTCGCGCCAATGGCGCGGCGCACAGGGAGAAAAAACCTGTGTTTTGACCAAAAAATTATTATGTGACCAAAATTGTCCCAAATTTCTTGAAATTTGGGCTGGAGGTTCTCTAAGAGGCACTGTGCTGGGCCACAGAAGCTTCAACCAAGATTCGAAGCTGATCTTTCTCTTTTGCCTCTTCTTCCTCTTTTGTTGCTTTGCTCAATTCTGCCTTCAAGCCCCTTATCCGAGCCTTTGCACTCATGTTCCGTGCCCTGTAATGATAAACCATCCTCCTTAGTATGGTTTTGTCTCTATCAGCCTTCTCCAGTAGTCTCTCAAGGTGTATGTTGATCTGCTCTAGCCAGGACTCACGGTCATTGTTGATCTGTTGCTCCAAGGTAGTAAGCTCGATCCTCCTTTGTTGGGCAGCTTGTCTATTCTCATGGATGCTTTGCAGCTCCATGATCTCATGCTAGTCCTCAAGCTACTTGTTCCTCTGCTCTAGATACTTGATGATCCATCTAGCCCTCTCCACATTGAGTGACAAGTCTTGGATCTCCGTGTGCTTCTCCTAAATAGTCATCCTAAGTCGGGCATTCTCCACCTCTGCATCATCATCCTGAATGAGGATGAAATCGGCCTCCTGTTCACCAGATGGCCCCTCATCATGCATGGGCTTCTTGCCCTTGTCCTATACCTATGTAGTCGATGCCGAAAGGGAGGCCCCTTCCACCCTGGGTGGAGATAACACTCGCTTTGCTGCTGCAAAAAAGTGCCTACTACCTCTCTGATATGTCACGAATACTGGCATTGTCGTTGTCTCATGGTGCTCATACTAATGAGAAGGACCACCTATCTCCTTCTCTACCTCTGATAGTACTTGTGATGTGCTGAAGAGGTCACGGGAGATGAAGTCCTCCCAAGAAATGCCCTACAATCCCAACTGATGATCCACCAAAATCCAAATAAGAGCAAAGTGATCAACACTGTTAAGCTGTTGCTGAGGGGTCTTATGTTGCATGAAGGTGTTCATCCTCTCTATGTTCCTACAAATGAAAAATGGGAGGTTCATCATCCTCACCCTGGTAAAGTGCATGAGCAACCTGATGTGAAAGGCATATAGTTGAGAGAACCTCCCCTCACAGCTGAAGTACTTCATGATCAATTTCATGAGTGGAGCATACTCATCTTTCAAATATTTGAAGAGGAAGACTCTTGTGAGCTGACTCAAGAATCTGGCCTTAATGTAAGGCTCATAGTGTTGTCTATCCACCTTCTTCTTCTTATGCCACTGTTCTCCAACATTTGGTATGCCTATTGCCATTGAGATAGTTTCGGGTGTGAATGTGAAGGTGACCCCAACCAAGATAGACTGACCCCCATGTAGGTGAAGCACAAAAGGACGGGCCAACTAATGATGAACTCTAATATTAGCCACCCTTTGACAAAATTCAAAACATGCTAGGTGCTGGAAACATGACATGGCAAGAGGGCATGCTTGTAATTCAGTGAGGGTAGTGGGCTCATCCCTAACATGTTTGCCACTCTTGTGATGTCTCCTGGGAGCCTGCTCTTCCGATGATGAGTCACTTTGTGTCCCCATTTCATACTCTGATGAATGTTGTGATGCCATGACTACTGTGTGTACTGTACTTAGGCTGCCCTTTGATGATGGTGTGAAGCTGGGTGCTCTTGTGCTATCTGTCACCAAGGGGAACAATGAAAAAGGGAGTATTAGGAAGGGAGTAATATGATGGGAATAGGAGTTATGGGGAGAAGTTTGTTTAGGGATATGTAGGGGGTTTGGGTATTTGGTAGGGTAGGGTTTTTGGGGTTTTGACAAGGTAGGGTTTTGAGGTGTTATGTTGACCAAAGAGTGGAGGGATAGGGGATAGGGTTTGGATGTATTTTAGGGTAGGGATAATAGGAAAAATGAGAAAGGGATGATAGAGAAAAATGGAAGGAGAGGGAAAAAATGGTAGGAAAACAGAACCTTGGCCTCAATACATCAATTATGCAACCCTAGCCACCATGTTTTTGATGTTTTTTGAGTGGTTGGTCTTATGAGTTTTGTGGCATTCAAACATAGCCATAAACCACCATATCATTTATAAACTTTGATGAACAAGTCATGTCATAGAGCCTACCTGTCAATTTTATGGGATTCACAAAAATTTTGAGGAAATTTGGCACGGTTTTGGCCCTTTGTGGGTGTGCGCCACGCGCAAAACCCAGTGCGTCGCGCCCTAGGTGTGCATCGCGCCCGTTCAGAAAATACACTGAGGGTTGGCTTTATGTGCGCCATGCCCTCTGTGTGCGCCGTGCCCCTATGTATATGCGTCGCGCTCCTGGAAACTGCCTCCAACTCACTCCAAACGTGCAAGACGCACTCCTAATCACTTTGCAATGTCTCCCAATGAAATTGATTTGCACAATGCCTCTGATTTTGGTGGAAACTTGTATATAAAGACTTGGAAGTCATGGGTTAAATTTTTGCTTCTTCAAAAACCCATTTTTCTAATGTTATGTTTTGACACTTTTTCACTGACTTTAAAACACAATGATTTTCTCTTTCCCTTTGAAATTTTAGCTCAAATGACGAAAGTTTCGGCACTCTTTGTAGGGATTGCATGGCAGGACCTTTAGCCACGGAAACCATGACTGCATCTAAAGAAATCAACTGACGACTTTTTTTTTTTTTTGAAAATTTTATCACCAATGACACTGTTTGACTTTTCTTCAAAACAGAGTTTTGAAGAAGAGTCGAAGTCTATCCACATGGCGATGAAACTCTCTGAATCATAACTATGTAAGGGCCTCACTCTGGCCTGCATGGCTTTGTTTGAAGACCAAATTGATTAATCCCTAGACCTAATGATCAAAAATGACTTTTGTCCATTAAAGGACCAGACCTTGACTGTCATGGACTTTGGTGATCATTGACAAAAGACCTAAGCCAGCAGGAGCCAAACATGAGGGGGAATGACTAGCATGACCTCCTCCATCAGATTATGGCATGCCCCTAGTAGAATGCAGCTAAGTGAATGGATCGGGACACCTAAAAATGAAATGCATAAAGAGTCTTGATCTCTGACGGAGCACTGACCAGACCGACTCTAACACAGAAAACAACTACGCAGAAGCGAAAAGAAGCAGCACAGAAAGTGGCATGAGCATTGGCTGAGTAGAGAAAGAAAGACGTTGATGTTAAAGTAGCTACTGAAAATGAGTGTGCTACGAAAGAGCATGTTGAGACAGAGTGCACCGACATAGAGTAATTTGAAGTATCGACATCCTAACATACTAAGGAGAAGGAACTATCCGAACAGGGTGGAGATGTAGGAGAGGAGTAGAGAACTCACTTCACATTGAATAAGTGCAGTAAGGAGACCACTGTTAGACAAAGGAAGAAGCAAAAATCTGATAAACAAGCATGCATTGACCCAATGATCCTAACAGAAGGGGATCTCGACGAAATTGGGGACAAAGTCAGAGACACCACAACAGATTTGTGGCAACAATTTGAACAGCAATACATGCAGATGTTAGGGAGGATCAAGAAGGATTTTCACAAGCGGCAGTTCCAAATAGGCAAGCTTCAAGTGAGCGAGGTGCAAGCGAGCCTGGTGCAAGGGAGCAAGAAAGTATTGGAGCTAGAAAGGTCTCTGGACCTCAGATTCATCTCTTTACCAGAAGGATCAGTTCACGTGGAAACAGAGGAAGAACGCGCTCTGCTGAGTATGATCAAAGACATCTGGGTGAACTTAGCCACATTACCACTTAAAACTCTCCTTGCGCTGCATCAGGGGGTCTCGGACGAGCTTAGAATCATAGAGCAGCCCCTGCTAGCAGTAATCAACAAATTTAAGGTAAACGATGAACAGATGTTCACTGAGAAGACTCAGGCTCTGAAAACAAAGGAAGAGATGGAAGCTCGAAGTTAGAGCGTGGAAACAGCAATAACACAGGTGTGCAATTTAGTCCCAGAGTTAGATATTCTAGAAGACGCCGTAGCAACAATGAAGATTAGGAAATTGGCTTTTGAAATCCGTGAATCAAAAGATGAGATAGGAAGAGTCACATTTTACTTCCAAAAGAAGATCTCAGAGTCGCAGCTGAAATTACAGCCAACTACTCTGTTTGAGGTTTGGGAGAAGCACAATGCAGCCATTAAGGAACATATGAATACATTGGAGATTGAAGTTAAAGGATGTGATTTCCTCTTTAACCAAACCATGGAATTATGGGACACTTTGCAGGAGGACCCAAACCTGCAAAGGTTTAGCACTGAAATGAGAGAGGCCCAAGAGAAGTATGATTATATCAGGGTGACTGCATGCACATTGGTGCTAGTCCAATGCTTTTCATGCCTATAGGAAGGGAAGCTGATATAGGCACAAGTACAGGAATTGAAACAAAAAAAATTACTATTAAAGGCTCGGCTTCAACCTTGGATAGAAGAGGCCAGCCAAATTTCTCAGAAAATTTAGGAGAAGTTGAAATATCTACAGAAAACTCATTGAACAATGCAGCTTGCAGTAGAGGGACCAACAACTGAAAATCTAGTCGAAGAAGTGAAGAAGGCTGCAATACAGAGTACTTGGGGCTAAATGCATTGAAGCAGCAGTTTGGTGAGCTTCACCACAAAGTCGAGAAGCCAATTGAGTGACTCAAGGGTGAGTCACCATATTTGTGTTGGGGGGCTGTTGAGAAAGGGTCCCTAGGGTTGATTTTGGGTTAGTTTAATCAATTTTTGAGTAGAATTTTGTAAAAATTTAAAGTCTCCACGAAATGTGGAAGCGAAGCATGCATCTAAATAGGAGTCAAAGGAGCTTTAGCCCCTTGTATGGGTAAGAGATAGGTTGGTTTTGAGACTCACCCATAGGTTGCGGGCCATGGTATTGTATTATAAAGGCTATAAAGGCTATAATTTTGAGTCATAACAAGTCTAGATATCATATATTTTTTAGAAGAGCAAGTGTAAGGGCAAGTGCTAAGGCGGGAAAGCTTTGTTTCTTGTACTTAGGCAAAAGGGGAAGGCTCCTACAGGTGAGTGCATGAAGACCTTGATAAGTCGCAGCTGAGTGCGCAGGAGCCTGCAGCTAGGTGCGTAAGGTGGAAGAGTCTGTAAATTGAATGCTGAATATAATAAAGATGAATTTTGGACCGAATCTATTGCATCTATGCCTTGTTATTACTTCTATTTAAGTTTATGCATTATCGCTCAGTGATTTGTTTTCTGTGAAATAAAAAGTATTTTCTGTGCGACTCTGCTGAATATTTAAGAACTATGCATAAAATAAGTAATGATACATTTTCATGAAGATAGTAGATAAATATGTTATGATAACTGTTTGAGCAGGTAAACCTGTGCGAAGGAAGATCTAGGTTTATTATTTACTACGCAAAAGTTGTAAGTCTTCTTATTTTAGGTCTGAAAATCCTGATCGCAGACCTTCACAAACGTTTGAAAGCCATTTGGAGAGAGTTGCAATAGTGGGCCATTGGAATACACTGATCTGCCCGAAGGCAGATTTGAGCTACAAGGGCTTCAAATTACTTATCACATAATCTCTAGATGTAGAAACATGGCTCTAGCATCCCCCAATACTACTTCAGGTAAGACTGCAACCTGCACTATGCAGGTTGTTGCTGAAAAGGCCGGCAGTTAGGGTTTTGTTGGTTGGTGCGAACAACTCCGAACCTGGGTCAGGCCCCCTTAATCCAACAATTTTTAAATGTATAAATGAATTTAATGTTTAGAAAAAAATTATCATATTTTAATTATATAAATTTTATATATTAAATTTTAATTTTTGTAAGTGTTCAGAGTGGTAGAATAGATAGATTATCATATTTAATTATATAAATTTTATAAATTAGATTTTATTTTTTTAAGTGTTTAGGGGCATAGAATAGATGGTGATGGGGTGTATTGTTAAGTTAATCTTGAAATTTTGTGGGAAAGAATCCAACCATGTTAAGGGCTGGTATGGCGCAAGCTGGGTGTGATCACTTGGTGATTTTGACAACCTAGATGTCCCTGATTTCCCTGAGTCATGGTTTCTCAAGCCACACGTCAAGAAAATATAATCTTTAGAGAACTAAAACAACTTAACAAATAAATAAAAATTTTGTAAACAAATTTTATTTAAAATAATATTATACAATTAAAAAATAAAATAAAATAAAATATAAAAACTACAAAATTGGTTAATTCCTATTTTGTAAATAAATTTTGTAAACAAAAATAAAATAAATTAAAAAAAAATAAAAATAATTTATATAAGTAATGTAGTAGAAATATCATACATTCAGCTCACTTATCTTATTTATCATTTACTTCATAAAATGTGGGATATCCAATAAATAACAATAAACAATGTATACACAAGTTTATGAAGGGAGGGGGCAACTCCCTAAACAAGTTCACCCCAAATACTTCAAAATATAATACAAGTGTATTTTACAAGTTTATAAAGGTGTGGCAGTTGTCTGGTTGCAACAGCAATTCATCCACCCAATTATGTCCAAATTGTGCATCTTTTGGCCACACTGCCTGCCAGGTGTGTAACTTTACCCACTCAATCAAGTTGTGTCGCCTTTTCCCACACTTCCTTCCAATTTGTGCAGCCTCTTCCCACATTGTTAAGGAACCCCAAGTTTTGCAGCTGCAAATACAAAATTCACCCCAAACAGAAACTTGCTTGTCCTACAACATGGCCTAGGTCATTATTTTCTTCCCACAAATAGCACCTTTCTGCATGCGTTTCCCTGAATTGTCTCGTCCACCTATTCACACTTATTTTCTGAAATTATGTGAACTACCTTAGATGGTTGATTGGTCGAATCCCCTCTCCAATATATACCTGCTTGTCCTTCCTCAGTTAACTTGATCCAACGTGTTATACTTGGTTGAGATGACTTTACATCTGTTGTGGGTGTCGCTTTCGGTGGCCACGCCCCTTGGGCCAACTTTCCAGGAGTTGGGTGGGCATCACTTTCCTACACCTCGCCTCTCCCTTCATCCACATGTTACATCTGTCAGTCACTCCCTTACTTCACATGTCACATCAATGTGGTTGGTTTGTCCCTTTCTCCACATGTGGTTTGAATTGCACCTGAATCTGGAACATGAAGCTACAAAAAACTTCCACAGAGGCTTGAAATCCAACATTTACATTACTAATTTTATAATATTCAATTTAGTAATGATGGCATTTTTTTGTATACTAAAGTACCTTTTAGTAAAAAAGGCAAATTATTTTGTTTTCAATTTCGATTTAACGAAGTCATTCTTCTATTTTGACATTCATTTTAATCAAAATGCACCATGGCATTGAAGTATGCATATCAACCCCAAAAAAAAAAAAAAATTAGAGAAAATTGTGGAAAAGAGTATGGAGTAAATTACATTTTTAACAAGTAAATAAATTCAAAATTTGTGCACACTTGTCATATTTAATGATAACTATAAATTCCTAATCTTAATAATATCATGCATGAGTATGATTACTCTACATTATTGGAAAACGTTATGTGATATTTTTGTTCCTAAGCATGTGTAGGAAGAGTGGTTTTCCTTAACAACTAATCCTTCATATGAACGATGACTCATCAAAATGTATGCTTTTTTCTAAGAGAGATGGATGGTTTACCCACCTATTGTATATTGGGTTACAGTAGATATAGCCTCCCTCGTAGGGTTACATGACGTCATGAGCTATGCTACAAAGATTTCTTAGAAGGAATGGCTAATGGCACACAGTGAGGGAAAAAGGTCCTTGCTCGCTAGTAGACCACAATACTCCCATAAAAAATGAATTAGGTTGAAGTGAGTTTTGCCTCTCCTATGATATCATGGATCCATCTCCATGAAAATTATATATCAAAGTTGAATTGCACCTGATTTCATTCTTCTAACCCCATCTTGGGCCCACAAAACACGAATCACTCTTGGAGTCCAATGTATCAATAGGGATCACCTATCACACTTAGAATCTAGCTAGTGTAGCACAATAATTAAACGTGTGGACTCACATGTAACATGTATTTACCAAACAACTTCATGAATCAAATAATTTCATACTACAATTTTCCCACTTAAAACTATAATGAATTTTCCGAACAATGTATATAACCTTGTTGCTATAAGCATTACAATTCCTATCAAAGCATAATATACTAGTAAGAAGATGGAGTATATCAAGATTCATCCACAATCTATGTTCACATCAACATATTATATCATAGTGAGCATGCATAGCAATTTTAATTAAAAAAATCACAATATATAATAATATAAAATTATATATATATATATATATATATATATAATATATACATATATCTATCTATCTATCTATATATATATATGAGTTTAAAATAATCTCTATAAAATCATGACATTTTACTATATTAATATTCATTGTGTGTTACTTTGGTGCATAAGAAAAGCATTTCACATACTAAAATTTGTCATGTATGAATTTTCAAGCTCCCACTAAAAACAAATATTTTAACAGGTAGTGAACATTGATCTACTTCAAATTTTGTAATAGAATATACCTATCAATAACCTCAATAGTTTTATTCCATATTGTCATCTACTTCCCATTATCACCATCTAACTTACACTACTTATTCATCCATAAGTCCATGACTAGGAAGTTCTATGTCCCTATGTGTGGCACCCTAACTAACTTAGCTTATTCATTAGAAAGTAACCCATTATAGCAAAAGCTACCTACCTTTTATACCTAATCATAAACAACCATCCTTGAAATGACTAAATCACCTAGATAATTAGGCATAACAACACAAGATCCATAACCTTCATGCCAAGCATAAACTCATTTCCAAATAGTTGTGATAGATGTGTAAGGTCCATCTGGGGGTGTTGCCATCGTTTGGAATGACCTGGACATCAAAATCCATATCAATTAATATAATACCATATTTAGATTTCTATGCAGCTTTTGATGCCCTTAATGTGGAAATATCAATTCTACTAAATAAATGGGGTATTACACAATACCCCTATTTTGAAAATTTGTCTTGAAGTTCCTATGCAGTCACCTATCAATAACCTCAATAGTTTTATTCCATATTGTCATCTACTTGCCATTATCACCATCTAACTTACACTAGTTATCCATCCATAAGTCCATGACTAGGAAATTCTATGTCCCTATGTATGGCATCCTACCTAACTTAGCTTATTCATTAGAAAGTAACCCATTATAGTGTTATCACTCAGTATTTTCTCAAGGTTAAAGAAAGAAATCACCGAGGTAACTACAAAACACTTTTGGAGATCAGGACCTAGCCCTCCTCATGCTCAAGAGGGCTTTTTCTTTATAATTTAACTTCGTTTTAGTTATGTGATTTTAGGCTAGTTATGAATGTTCAAGAGGTTTTTGATTTGTATTTGAGATTGGGTGGTGGGATCTGCTTAGATAGATGGATAAAATGATGTCTTTTAGACCATTGGGCTATGGAGTCAAACAATAAAGAAGCAAAACTAGATTAACTCACTAAAGGGAACTTTCAAAGGGCAAGATAGCAAAGTGTTTTTCAGACCTTTGAGACAGAGGAGTGAAAGGGTTTCACTCAGGATGAGAGAGCAGTTAAGGATTCTCAAACCTGGATAATGAATGAGGAATGAAGGGGTAATCAAAATCAAAGGGCAATTAAGAATCCTTTAACCTAGATATTCATGAAATCAATCTAAACCAAAGAGCAATTAAGAATTCTTTAATTTAAATATCAAAAGAAAACATTCAAATGCATAATTGTTAAGACAGAGTGTAAATAAACAAGTTTTGAAATATTATTAAAGATATGACATTTAGATTCATAAAAACATTAAAGATTATGAATAACATGAGAATACTTGTTTGAAATTCACTTAACACATGAATCCTTTAAGATGTTTGATATTTATTCATCAATCCAGCTTGCTAGCTCAAAATATGATACAATAACCTTCTGGGTCTTTTCTTCAAAAATTCTATAGAAATGTCTAATAGAATCCGCCTAAAATACTTCAAATGAAGAAGTATTTATACAAATTCTAAATTGAAATATCTTGAAAAAATATCAAGATTGGTTTTACAAATATCTCAAACTGTTTTACATTAATAGAACGTAAATAAAGGACACTCAAAACTAATGAATCTATTTGGCACTATATTTATAGATTTATGGTGACAAAGAGGAGAAATTTGAATTTGATAGCAACTCTTAACTAATGATGAGGCTTCCAAGTCACTAACTACCTCCTTCCTTTATGCATTCTGCCCCAAAAATTCTGCAAACGTAGGGTCCAATGATACCTTTGTATATCTCAATCCAAGATAGATATCTTAAGTGAAATAGGTTATCGTAGATAAGTATGTTATTGATACAAACCTCTCTCATTTTCCCAAAATTAATCTCCATAGTTTCACCATATTCTATTCAAAAAGATGTCAAAAATAGGACTTTGCACAGTCCAAAAAATAGGTTGTGAAGATATGCATGTATCCCCCTTTTTGTAATACCTATGTAAAACGTGAGATAGGTTTTTGTATATTGGCCTTTATGGAACAAAACACTCCTCCAATTTCTCAAAATGCATCTTGGATTGACCACAATAGTTTTTCCACAATTATGACTTAAACAGGAAATTTCTAGAAAATGTACCATTTATGTTTTGATTTCATCTTTTAACCTTAATTTTGTTTTAACTGTTTTTACCTTTACTTTGGATAAACTATATTGTTGTTGGTGAAATTGTTTTCATCTCCGTTTAACCCTTACTGCCTCCATGTTTACTTTTACTGTTTACCTTGATTGCTCTGGTTTTTAATCTATCTTCACTTTAATTTTGCAATCTAATACACTTTTACTAATACTCTTTCATCTGATACACTTTTACTTTGATGACCTATCAATATCCTTTACTGTGTTTTTACTTTTAATTTACATTTTAACGTTTTACTGTGTATTTCAACAGTAAATTATTATTTTTTTTTATATGTATCAGCATATGGTAATGGATATTAATCAACTTTCTGTATGTTTGATCTGTTTGTCTTTTGATTGTATGCTCTGTCTGGTTCCTTTGCTTTAACAGTAAATGCCTCTATGTGAATGATTTCTTTCTTTGTTATGTGTATAATTGTTTTCTTCTTCTGTGTATAACTGTTTTCTTGTTCTGAATGAAGGTTTTTAAATAGATTTCCTTTCTAGTCTTGGAGTAAACAAGTTTTCTGACTAGTATCAAAACTATTTATCCAAGCTTTGGTCTTCTGTTAATTACCTGCAAAATACAACAATTTGTTAATAAAACACAGGTCTACAAGGAGGTGATCGGAGGCCATACTAAAACTGGGAAGAACTGTGGACACTGTCCGGAAGGTGTTTGGGAGGGAATCCATGGTGAAATCATGTCTTAGAGGCTCAAGGTGGCGTCGGAAGGGTTTGATAGGTTTCACTGTGTAACTGAGTAAAATGCATGAAAATGAGGGTTTTGGGGGTTTTAACGGGTAATGGGTAAATTGGCACGGAATTTTATATTATGAACACTGAGTGATTTCGAGTTTAGTAGGGAGCTGATATCGGAGGCCATTGCACCGCTTTATTGAGGAGGTGGTATTTTGGCGTGATCACTTGATCTACCTTAACACTTGATACATAGCAGATGGGGGCCTCGACAATACCACTTTATCGAGCGGGTAAAGTTCGGATATCGGGTGAACCTGATATGGTTGTGAATTGTTGGATTTGGGTGTTGACGATCGGATAGGGTTAATGGAGGGATTATCCTAACTTTACGGAGAATTGGTGAGTTAAGAGGGTTTTGTCGAGGGGATAGGGTAAAAATATTGTTTATAGTTAAACTAAGGGTAGGGGTATTATATACGGGATTTATTTATATATGGGAAAAGGTATATCAGGAGCTATATTATTATGTTAAAAATTAATATGAAATGAAATGAGCGAAGTGAACATACCACCAAGCATAATGTAATATTTTTGCATTTTCTTCACATATACTTATACTTAGGATAAAATCTTTTTGTGGGTATTTTGAATGAAATGGAATTTAACATGGGGTTGTTTAATTTTCATAGGCAAATCGAGTTTAACCTTAGGAAAATGGGTTTTATTAGGGTAATGAAGGGAAATGAATTTTATGAAGGGAATTCTAACACTGGATGTCCATAAGTCACTAAGCCGAGGGTCTAGTCCAACCAAAAGCCAGAGAAATGCTCTGAGCCTTTATGACTTGAAGGATTTTTAGTACTAGAACATACTTGTGGATAGGGAAATTAGTAAGTATAGGGATGAAATGAATGAGGGGAAGTCAATTAAATCAGCTTGTAAACCTTTGCTTTTGCTTTCTTAATTGTTCATACGCATTTAAACATATAACTAAGCATGACAAATGTGCTTTTGTCCAATCAACTTTATAGTTCAACAACCTTTCTTCTGCTTACCCATTACTTACCCTAACATTTTTTCTTCACTTATTTGGGTGCATTTAACCTAGCAGACCTCTTTCTTTCCTTTTCTTTTATAAAACAAGCTATCTAGTTCTAACCTTATATCTTCCAAGGGCTCAGATTAAACTGATGAGCTCCTTTTATTTTCTCTACCTATCTAATGATCTGTCAAAGTGAAGTTGTCAAGATTAAGTAGTTTGACTACCATGGGTTGTGGCATGTATGATAAGTTGCACACAACTGATATTTATAGAAAAAGTAAAATAGTAGTGGCATTCAGACTTGCACACTTTCATGATCTGTTTTTGTGTTTGGGGTTCATATATTTTCATTTTTTGATATTTTCTTATTCTTTTTGTCCTTTTATATTTCTTTTAAAACACACCCTCTTTACATTTTTTAATTTTTAATATGGAAAACATTTGCAGAAAGCAAAGGTATGTACAATATTACAAGGCTTAACCTTAGTCAATTCAAAATTATTAATCCTATCACTATAGGACTCTAACATATAGCAAAAGCTACCTACCTTTTATACCTAATCATAAACAACCATCCTTGAAATGACTAAATCACCTAGATTATTAGGCATAACAACACAATATCCTTAACCTTCATGCCATGCATAAACTCCTTTCCAAATAGTTGTGATAGATGTGCAAGGTCCATATGGGGGTGTTGCCATCGTTTGGAATGACCTAGACTTTAAAATCCTCGATATATTTTCTTCATTTTGTATCCTCACCATACATTTCCAACTCATCAACTCTGGAAAATAATGTTACCTATCTAATTTCTAAGCCCTACCATCCCTAAAGATAAACCCTTGTTCCTTCATTCTATTAGCAACACTCGCAAACTCTTTCCTCTCTCCCTGGATTATTGGAAGCAATTTTTATCTCATAAAATCATTGAATGAGAAGTGGGGTGGGATTAGACAGTCGGATGTGGTCTTTTCTTTATTCCAAGAATTGAATCTTCATAGCTCAATGATATAAACACAAAGAATGGAATTTATACCTTGAACACTGCACGTGGAGGATCACAACAAGTAGCTTCAAAAGTAGACCGCTTTCTAATCTAAAAATATATCATGCGTTGGGATATTTTTATAGAGACATATATCCCCCCAAGTCACAGTTCATACCACTAGCCCATTTATCATAGATTAGATCTGAAATCCCGACTATGGAACATACCATTTTGTTTTGAAAGATTTTTGTTGCACCATCCAGATTTCCAAACAAATTTACAACAATGTCGGGGAGAGCTAGGAAAATTACAACGTTCTACAATGTTTATACTCCATCAAAAACTCAAGAACATAAAATGGATGCTCAAAGGTTAGAATAAGGATAAATTTAGCAACATTGTAAAGGAAAAATGTGGACTTGAGACAAAGATGGAAATGATCGGACATGATGTTATCATATTTGGTAGGTGTAAGGAATAAATTAAAGAAGAGGAAACAACTCTTAATGATGTCAAGGAATGACGTAAGCAAGAAGAGATCCTTTGGCAACAGAAATCCCAAATTCATTGGCTTAAACAAGGGAAAAAATGCATAAGTTTTGTCATAATTCAATGCTTCAGCATTGGCCCCACAACAATGTATCTTCTCTAAATAATTCAGAAGGAGAAAATTTGGAGACCCATCAGGATATTTCCAAGGAACTATCTCTATTCTTTTGACATATCCTCTCTAAGCCCTCAATTGATAGAACAAAGGTGATCCAACATATATTGAAGTATATTCCAAAAGTGATTATGCTAGAATAGAATGAATCTTTGCTCAAAACCATATAGTTTGAAGAAGTAGAAGCCATGGTTAAATTAATGGCAGATAATAAAGCACATGGACCAAATGGTTTTTCTATTGAATTTTTTCAAACATGCTATCCAATTATTGGGAATGAAGTTTCGCAAGTTGTTAAGGAATCTTGGTAATATTGAACCATTCTTAAATCTTTTGAAGCCACTTTTCTAACCATGGTTCCTAAAAATGAAAAGGTCATGGAAGATCCTAATGTCTATAGACCTATTGCTTTATGTAATGTCTTTTAAAAAATAATTACAAATATTATAGCCAATAAACTCAAGCCTTATCTCCCAAACATTATCTCCCCGAAGTAGATGGGCTTTGTAAAAAGGTCAAAAAATACAAGATGATATCATGGTTGCTCATGAAGCTATTCACTCTCTAAAAATTACTAAGAAGCCAAGAATTATGTTAAAATTGGATCTCTCCAAAGCATATGATAAATTAAACTAGCACTTTCTTTGTGATGTTCTCAATACTTTTGGATTCTGTGGTGAATGTATGAAATGGATTTATAATCTCATTTTTTCATCTTCATTCTCTATTTTGGTTAATGTATCTTTGTCCCCACCTTTCTCCTCTGTTCATAGTATCAAGCAAGGTGATTCCCTATCTCCAATTATTTTTATTTTGGTAGTGGAGGGATTGGGTTGCTCTCTTAAAGCAACAACATCAAAGAATAGGATCAAAGGTCTATGGCTCTTTGGAAATGATCTCCCACTCATCCACCAATAATTTGTGGACAATACAATGGGTATAGGATCTTTGATGGTTAAGGAAGCTCAAGATTTCACAAAAAATTTGGAATTGTTCTCTACTGCTTCATGTATAGATGTCACTAACAATAAATCTCAAATATTTTTCTTTAACACCCCAATTATTTTCCAACTTCATGCACTAGCTCGAATTCTATTTTCCAAATATGTAAAGTCCTTTCTAAATACCTAGGCACACCCCTAGTAGATAGCTCCCTCAAATGGAATCTGTGGCAGGTTCTATTACCCAAACTTCATAATAAATTGGTAGGTTGGATGTTATTAGTATTCCTTAAAGTGGTACTACAAGATCTTCCTTTATATCTCCACTCATCAATGATGTCACCATCATCCATTCTTCAGCGACTATGTTGAATTCAATGGGAATTCCTCTGGGTTGGGTCACTCTTGGAAAAGAAATGGTCCTTAGTAGCATGGGATAAATTTTTCAGACCATAGTTAAATGGAGGGGTGGAGCTACGTGATCCTTCAATCATGGCTACGGTCATGGGAGCAAAAATATGGTGACGGTGGCTCTAAGAGGGATGGGACCTTTGGAAAAGAATTTGGAAGTGTAAGTAGGCACCTCAAATTTCTCAACAAAAAATCATTATAATAAACACCATAGTTGCTAGCTCATTAATTTGGACCTTAGAAAAAAAAGATATGAGTCTAATCCAGAAGTAGTTTTTGGGGGAGATTAAAAATGCATGCATATCACTGTTCTAGGAAGTTTTATGGTAGCAGTTACCCAAGCTAGGTGACCAAATAGATCTAGAAAGGTTGGGACAATAGATGACAGCCCAAGGCCTTATCAAAATTGTATATTACTGGACAATGGAGGATCCCAGCTCGCATTGGTGCCAATGGATTCCGCTAGAGACATAGCACCCTATACTGGATGGTGAAGCATGACACAAGTTTTGGAGAAACTTGCAAAGTAGGCATAGTTCTTATTCAAACTAAGCCAATAAATGATGGTAGGGGTGTGTGTCTAAAGGAACTTATTCATGAAGTCTATTACATAGAGGCAAGTCATTAAGATCTATAAACATAAGAAATATGGTTCAAAGTATGGGAACAAAATGTATGGCCAAAGATATATATTTTTCTTTGGCATATGCTTCATAATCAGGCATCAACATGGGAAAACATTCAAAATAATAATTTCCAGGGGCCATATCAATGTCGACTTTGTCTCCTACATGCAAAAAATCTAGAAGATTTATTGAATACTTGTGTCTTTTTAGTGGTCTTGTGAAACAAACTAGCATAACGTTTTAAGAGTATTGAAAGAAACCCTATGAATATATCTAATACTATTACTTTATAGCACTCTTAGGCATTCTCAAATCCTATTCTAAACCATATTTGGACCCTCTCATCTAGATTCCTCCTCCATCCCTTCGGCCTCCATCTGGAACTCTATTTTTTTCCATATCAAAGAAGCAAATCTTTCTCTCTCCTAGTCCCCACAAACCTGGAGTGCTTCTGGACATGAAGCAAGTTTTAATTTGGCTTGGTTTCCCTTAACTCCCCATGGGTATCCCTGTAATCCTTTATTCCCCCCATCTCTCTATCACTCTGGCCTGGCTTCCCACTCCATCTTCCTTCTTAAAACTTAATTTTGATGGGGCATTGAAAGGTAATTTTGGTCCATCATGGTAAGGTGGCAACTTTGGGATCAGGCAGGTATGCTCCTTTATATATACTCTAGGTCACTTGGTAATACAACAAAAACTCTACTAAACTTGTGATTCTACATATGGGATTGAATATTGTTCATTCCCAAGGCATCACCAAGCTCTTGGTAGAAGGTTATTCCCAAATCATCATAAATATGCTTCAAAAAATTCAGAATGGTACCTAAATACATAAGGTCTCATCGAGTTGGAAGCTAGAATTTATTCTTAGCCAGGTTTCTTCTCTTATTACCAGCATACAAGCTCTTACACATGTTTTTCGATTGAGTAATAAAACAGCAAACTTGCTCACCAATTATGGATGCTTAAATTCCTCTCCCCAGTTTCATCCACTTGAAACATTTTGTCGAACTCCCCTCTTAAGGCCATGTGATGGAAGTTTGTCCAAAAATAATTCCTAGCCCTAGATGGTGTGATGATCGAGACAAAATGGGGGGTTGGGTTGCCATCATCCCACCTAGCCAATGGACCATGGAATGTGGTAGCACGCTACCTTGATTAATTAACGGACTGAACTATGACATATGGGCCATCAATCTAACTAGCCATCACATGAAGGCCAAGGACTTGGAGATTAGTTGTTTATCACCCTACTTATGTGTCAATCGAGGGCTCACTCATGTAGTGTAATTGTAGGAAAGGACCTCACCCATGGCTCAAAGCCCACATTTGAATTTAGAGTTTTTGTTGGAAGTGAGTAACACACAGAGGCATCCAAGTTTGGAGCATGTGGGTAGTGTGATGAGCTCGACACAATGTTGTTTACTGATATACTTTGACAAAGGTTCATTTTCCATAAAACTACTTGCTACTATGGGAATTCAACAACTGAGGAGCATGGGTCTCATCTTAGCTCTACGAAAACGCTTTGAAATTGGTAATATTGGCTCTTCATGAAAAAATTTATTTAGCCTATGTCATCTATTTTCTTACATTTTGGCCAACTCTTTGGTAGCTTTGGTGCTCAGACATCATTTTTATTTCTTCCTCCCTCTCTCCTAACATCTTCCTCTAGGCAGCTACCCATAAGTTATCACCTGCTTTCACCTCATTTCCTATACCTCCATCCCTTCTCCTTTCCTTGGGCTTCTCTAATCCTCCAAAAAGTGGACTATCCATCTTTTTTAGTCTATTTCCTCTCATTGCCTTCCCCACCTTACAAATTGGCATAATGAAAGCTTCCATTTTGGTGTGTTATGGGTTGTTTCTGGTATGCGTTTACCTTATATCACCCCCCTTTTGTGGTGTTGTAACTTCCTACATATCTATGTGGGGGTCCTCCTATCTATAGTGATTCTCTAACAAGTACCCAACTTATGTGGCACTCCTCTCAGTTCCCTAAATCCTTGATTTCGTTTTGGTCTTTGTTCGGGATTTTCCAATTCCTTGACTTTTCGTCCATGCCTGGTAATGAGCATGAGTTAGGAGGGGGGTGTACCTATTACCAAGAGCAAGCCCACATTGGGAGTACACATATGCGTCACCATCTAGAGGATGTTTTCTCCTAGTTTCATGACCTCATGGTGGGTCCTATTTAGGAAGAGCTCACTCACGGTGATGGGGAAGCTTCCTCTCATAGAATTCCACTCTCAAACATGGAGGTTTTTAATAAATGGTTGGATTGGATTCCAATTACAAGTCATATGAGAGATCATTTCAATCAGTACATGCAAATAGTTGGTCTCTACTAGCATATGAAATTTATATTGGGGTGCACCATCTTAGACCAATATGAGCGTTACATGGATATTATCCATTCCCTTTAGCATCTACATTAGTACTTGATGGGCTTAGATCGAATGATGGAGCAGATTGAAAAACCTCTCAACATCCCCCTCATTGGGAGGAACCTTAAGGGACACTAAAGAACCCATCCAAATCATTGTTTCAAACTCGAACCCTTCTATCTAGTTTCTTGTATGTATATGCTTTATGGTTCTTTATGGTTCTTTTCTAGTTTTGAAGGCAATAAAAATTTACCCTACATACATACATACACACACACACACACACACACACACACATATAACATAGTCTCTTCACCTTCCTCTTGAAATCCTACATACCTTAGTGCTCACAAATGTGAAGTTTAAAACATATAAATTTTAATATTTGTTTATAAAAAAATTTGACCTCACAAATATGAGTATCTTAGTTCAAGATCTCTATCTTAACATATTAAACTTAAAATCTCAACCTTCAAATTACTCTTAATTCCATCATTTATACTTCCAAATCCACTTATCAAACATTAGGAAATATAGTTTACCACTTGATTTTATCCATTTTCCCACTTAATGGTTACGAAAATCTTACCATATTTATCATTACATCAACTAAATAACTCAATTTCTTTCATGATATATTGCTTTAAATTTCCAATAGATGATTAATCCAATTTCCTAAAATTTCAAGATGTGCATATGTGCTCATGTATACAACATGTACCATCTATTGAGTGATAAAAGGTGCATTTTTAACTCCTAATTATCTTCACATTAATTATCAATCCAGGTAGGTCTGTCTATTTCAAGAGTGCACACAGTATGTGGCAGCTATTTAACACAGAGAGTAATTCTTCTAAATTGTGGTATAGATCTTTTAAATACAAGAGTAAATGGATGCAACAAGTAAATTCTAATTAAAAGAAAACTCAATTC
This sequence comes from Pinus taeda, assembly GCA_000404065.3. Classification (NCBI taxonomy): domain Eukaryota; kingdom Viridiplantae; phylum Streptophyta; class Pinopsida; order Pinales; family Pinaceae; genus Pinus; species Pinus taeda. The sequence continues at coordinate 20,391 of APFE030581398.1, forward strand.
TTCAATGAAATCAAATCCTACAACAATTCAGGTGATAGCAATATGAAATTCAAGTAATAGCAGTATCAGTTAAGAGTACAATAGTGATAACTCTTCTCTTAGAGACTAATTGAATTTAAATCAAATGCACTACTCTGTAAAACAACGATGACATCAATCTGAGAGACTAACAACAACAGTTAATTCTCATTACAGTTGATTACATCGAGCAGGATATTCATCTAGGAAACTCAATCCAAAGTGAAAGGAAACTAATTAAACAATAATGTTGTACATTATATAAAACAGAGTTATTTTGTCAACGCAAAGAAATAAGGAATAACAACGAAATTATAATAGCAGAAAGCAATAAACTATCAACTGTCACACTTGCAAGAATCAGAAATATATGACACAGGTGAAACAGTGAATTCCATCGAAAGCCTGGCCCTTAGCCGCCAGTGTACACTGTCGGTTACTTTAGATAAATGAAAAGGAACAGAAACTCCTCTTATATATTAATCATGAAAGAGTATTACAACATATTTGCATTCTTCGCTACAGCGAAAGTCTATAATTGAGAATTAAAATAATAATAATAATAATAGTCATACCCTTTCTGATTACAATAGTTGCCTTTTATAATGAGAAAGGGGTAAAAAGATAGATGATAGGGATTCATGCAATTTTCTAACTTCAAACATCTTTCCCTTTTCATACTTTCCAACATAAAGAAGGATGATAATTAGTGAAAGCATAACTGTAAATAATTTCTATATTTTTTACCGTAATTTCTTAATAGATTAGCACATTGAGATATAGAAAGGATGAGAATAAAGGAAAAGGATAATAAGTTACTAGTAAATACATACCTTTTCCATGATCCAACATACTCCCCTGCTTACCCTTTTTCATGTTCTCATGAAAACCATGTAGTTCGTGTGCAGAGCAGTGAAGAAATAAGCTAGAGAAGGAATGTCGTAAAGCAGTCTGAAACCATGATTCTTGGCCAAAATTTCAAAGATGTGCCCTGCTTGTCCTTCAGGCAGTTCATATATAACCTTGTACCCCTCATCAGGATACCAAATAATAGGGTTGCAGAACCGACAGCCTAGCCAATAAGGATTTTCCCTTAAGATGAGCTTACTATAAGTGACAAAGCGTTCTACAGCCAGCTTAAAATTTTTATAGTTGAATGGTTTGCTATTATGTATATTGTTATTGGAAACTATCCATCTGAACTTGGTTGCGGCCAAGGAGCTTTCCTAAATGGAAAGGAAATACTACTCCTTTTTGGACAATATCTTTTTGAATAGGCCTCAGAGTTTTGATTACTCCTTCCCTCTTCATCAAACTTTTGTGATTGGCTAGCATTTGTAATGGATGTTTTGGTTCACCTCTAACCCAAAGGTCCAGTCCATTTTCCTGCCTCTGGAACGTGTTATGAGCTTTGAACCATTTCAATTGGTTAACAGCGAATGAAATAAAAGCTTGAAATTGTACATCCCCTACAAAAGGACTGGGGTTCTTTTCAGTTTCTTATTCTAATACAAAATTGTGTAACTAAAATTCACACAGCAGCCTCTGTACTTTTACCCCATGATGTTTGCAACAATTTATGAAATCCTCAATTGTTTTCAATTCTGTGGGTTTTTCGGCCCTGACAGCTTTGATTTTTAGCTGTAAATATCTTTCTAGCAAAAATAAAGCGTAATTGTTGGCAGGGGATCTGCATGCCAAAACATCAGTGTATAGTGAACAAAGAGTATCCATTTGACTCCTCACCTTCTCCAATCTGATCTTAATTTTCTCAATTCTTTCCTCTACCCTTCGGTATTTATTGAAGGTCTCACTTTCTGACGCATTCATATCCCACAGTTTCCTCTGTAATTTCTCGTATCTCTATTGGGGGACAATTTCTACCTCACGCTGTTCTATGGTAAGGCGAGCCTGTGCCAGATTTTCTTGAAGATTTACTATACTACGGTCGTTGCTTGTCATAATATCTTTGGCTTGAATATCTGTCTGCGTATTCTTTCTATGAGAGTGGATTTTTATTGTCTGTGCATTCTTATCATGGAACTAAAGTTCGTCCTTCTGTCTAAGTGGTCGTGCTATCGAAGGGTACCACCTCCATTTGAATATCTAAGTTACGAAAATGTATACTCTCTATTTAGGCAACTTCTTTTGCAACAGTTGCATGTTGTTCCTTAACAATTTGAGTGAATATGGGCTTAGTTTGAGTCCCAATAACCTTTGTATCATGAAATTCAGTTTGAATGGCTGCATTTATTGTTTCCTGGGTTTTGTCTAAAACTTTACCTGTTGTTAATGTCTTTATCTTTTGCCTGAGTATTTTTACTAATTTCTGCAACCTCTGTTGTTCCTTTATAAGCTTTTTAATTTCGCTTTTCTTCTTTTCAGGAGGAACAACTGTTCCACTAATTGTTTCCACTCTTAGTGAGCTCAGTTTCTCATCTAGGCTTTGTTCTACAAGAGTTGTGTCCTTACCCTGTCTTGTTTCTATTTCTCCTGTTTGGCCCACATCCTCTGTATTCAAACCGACCTGATAGGGTTCTCCTGGAGGTGTATTACTAAATTGGTTCACTTCTTCTTGGATAGGTTCTGCTCTTGTCTTTGCTCTGCCACTTATGTTTTCTGATATAGTTCTATCATGGCCAGAGATCTCTGCAGATTGTGTTGCCCCAATGTTCAAATTAAGGGGACTTTCAGCCTGTATGAACTCATCCATATTGGCCAAAATATGGGCCCATTCAATATCATGCAGTAAGTCACCTGGGGGACTTGATTTTGAGAGAGATTTTGATTCATTTATTCCTTCTGCTTTGGACTGTCTTAATTCTCCCTCATGATATGACTCAAGGCTCTCTTGGCCTTCTATTTGCAATTGTTGTTCACTTTCAGAGCTAGAAAATTCCATAGGTTGGGTGATACTTCCCTTGGGGTTTTCATCTATTCCTAAGCTTGTCTTCATCCTAACAAAATGTCTATGTTTTCATGGAATGTTGATGGTATGGGTAGTCCATTTCCTTTTAGGAATAGGGTTAGGCGCAGGCAGAGCCAAACCCCCTTCAACGGAAAATACTAATTCCTCCCAACTTGACTGTTGCTGGACGAGGTTGTAACTTACTATCAGCCTAATCAAGCAATGGTGGCTCACAACAGTCTCTATATGCCGGGATTTTTTTATGCTTCGAGCAATGTCATGCAATAAGAAATTCAAACACACAAGCAAGTTTACAGAACATTTTTGTTTCAGAACTGCTAATAATTTAAGGTGACGTGGCCTTACCACATCTTTTCTCCCATCGCATGTGATATAGCTCTGAACAACTCTAGCCAGTTCTGTCCACGTTTCTCCAAGGGATGAAGGTCGAACTCATTTGCCTTTGACAATCAAGTCTTGTCCCTCATCATAAAAGACTTAAATAGCATCCTGCAACCTCAATTTTTTATGAGTCCATATGGGTCTGACTACTGGTAATCCAGACACTTCAGTTATTACTGCGTCTATCACTATAATTTGCCTTCCTCTTATCGTAGAATGTTTGTTCTGTAAATTATGTAATAATTCGATAGCAATTGCTTCATCGGGTTGCTGCAGTCATGTGAAATATGTTATCCAACCAATTTAAGCTAGAATTTCTCTGACTACATCAGAAACAACTAGTATTAATGGCTCCCTTCGCACTGTTCACCCTCCCATACTGCCTGGATTCTACAAACCATTAGTATCGTATAGATATTACAGCAATAGACAAAACTGCACTTATGGAACAACAAATTTTTATAATGATTATTTCAAATGATGCTTTACAGGCAAAAATATCGTTATTCTAGGATTTGCTATTGTATTGCATACTTCATAATCATGGAATATTTAATTGCCCTGCATAATCTAATAAAGAACTAACACACCTGCATAACTATACTAGTGATTCACACCCCTTAAAATGATAAGTCACCTTCGACCGATTAAATGAAGGAATGACGCCGTCACCGACGACGTACAAGAGTGGTAAAAATGGCAAGGTATACATATTTATGATAGGATCACAAAATATATCGGGGTGCTGAAATCAATGCATAGAATGAGAATTATGAATAAATGTGGAGATTCCTTGGAGTGATTCAAAAAGGGAGAAAGGACATCTGATGTGGAAAAGATGCTTTGCGGTCATTATTCCACTTAAACCACTATGATTGAATTTTTAAAAGATATCTCATGCATAAAGGTTCAAAAATAAACTAGGAACATAATCCCTCTATAGTAAAGATAAAGGGGGTTATAATAATTGTTGATGTTGAAAATATGACACCAATACCATCAGCAAAGCTTCTGTTGCGCACAAATGCTTATAACCTTGACAAAGTTGCTTTTTTGCCCTTTGGAACCATGATCCTTTATGTATAATTAGGAAAGTGCCTTATGATGTCAGAATGGAGGCCATTGTGCTGGCTTGGTCACCAGATGAACATAATGCCATTCACTGGGGAGGAGCGATAGGTAGGCAGATTGGCTCGTGATGAGACCTCCTGTTCCATTTTTCTGATGCATCCATTATGGTGGCCATAGTGGGAATGCCACTTCACTGCTTCCTTATGATCATAGTAAGCTGGCTCATGATGAGACCCCCTATCCTTCATCTGACAAATCATAGAATTGTTAGTAAACATATGTATATTTGTTTCTTTCCTTCTCCCCCCACCTTTTTTTAGACGGCACTTCCTATTTATATATAGAGGGTGGCTCAACACTCCTTAAGAGTAGGGATGGTGGAAGAAGTCTACACATACCAATAGAAAAAAATATGCCCTTAATTTTATTCAATGATAATAAGCAAAGAGAATTATAGGGGTTTGGGAAGAACCAACATGGTACAAATAATCAATCATTTTGATTTATAGTGAAGATAAGGACAACAAAGTGATATAGATGGTTGTTTCCTTCCCTTTTTAATCAATACAAAGAAATCTCATTAAAGATGATAATATTCGATTTGCTTGTTCCAGTAACCTTCAAATTTTGTATCCTTACATATATGTTTGTATTCTTGCCCAATAGAGGATCATAGAGAGTGAAATAATATTTACAAGGTGCTTATTTCCTAAAGAAATCCTCACACAAAGAGTGTTGTCCCTTAAAGGGAACAACAAGAAAAGACACATAAAAAGGTGATGTTCCTTGAAAGGAACAGCAGTTGTTCCCTGTAAGGAACAGCAAAAAGAGAAAAATAATTGGACGCTAAATTTTTGTTCCTTAGAGGGAATAGTAGTTGTTCCTTAAAGGGAACAACAGTTGTTCCTTAAATGGAACAACAGAAAACAAATGCAAATGAAATTGTTGTTCCTGAGAGGGAACAACAATTGTTCCTTAAAGGGAACAGTGAGAAAACAAGTCCAAATGAAACTGTTGTTCCTTAGAGGGAACAACAGTTGTTCCTAAGAGGGAACAACGAGAAAACAAATCCAAACGAAATTGTTGTTCCTTAGAGGGAACAAAAGTTGTTCCTAAGAGGGAAAAATAGTTGTTCCTTAGAGAGAACAACAAGAAAACAAATCCAAATGAAACTATTGTTCCTTAGAGGGAACATCAGTTGTTCCTTAGAGGGAACATCAGTTGTTCCTAAGAGGAACAACAAAAAACAAATACATGTGAAACTGGTGTTCCCTAGAGGGAATAACAACTGTTCCTTAAAGGGAACAACAAAAAGCAAATAGAAATGAAAGTGATATTCCTTAGAGGGAATGGAAGTTGTTCCTTAGAGGGAACATAAAGGGAACAGCACGGAAACAAATAAATAGGCAACTGTTGTTCCTTAGAGGGAATGGCAGTTGTTCCTTAGAGGGAACATCAACTGTTCCTTAAAGGGAACAACAAAAAGTAAATACACATGAAAGTGATGTTCCTTAGAGGGAACGATAGTTGTTCCTTAGAGGGAACAACAATTGTTCCTTAAAGGGAACAACACAAAAACAAATAAACAGGGAACTGTTTTTCCTTAGAGGGAATGGTAGTTGTTCCTTAGAGGGAAAAATAACTATTCCTTAAAGGGAACAACACGAAAATCAAATATATAGGGAACTATTGTTCCTTAGAGGGAATGGAAGCTATTCCTTAGAGGGAACAACAACTGATCCTTAAAGGGAATAGCACAAAAATCAAATATACAGGGAACTATTGTTCCTTAGAGGGAACGGCAGCTGTTCCTTAAAGGGAACAACAATTGTTCCTTAAAGGGAACAACACAAAAATCTGTACACAAAATTGTTGTTCCTTAGAGGGAATGGAAGTTGTTCTTTGGAGGGAACAACAATTGTTCCTTAGAGGGAACATCAAAAGAGAATTTATATACAATTTATACAAGCAAATTCAATCAAAACAGAAAGAAATTTTTTATGTACAAATTTAAAAAACAAATGAATTATTCACCGGGCCAATTCTGAGGACGGGTTGCCCTCTTCAGCCAGAATATATATGGTGGAATCTTCCCGTAATTGTTGGCAAAAGGACTCCCTGGTAAGCGGTTTGTGATAGAGTTGTACTTTATGTCCATTTGCTTTAAAAGAGTAACCGAACCCATCAATGGTGGCTAATGTGAGGGTTCCATTATCATACACCTTTTGTATCTCATAAGGTCCTAACCATCTGGTCTGGAGTTTTCCTAAGAAATATTGGAACCTAGAGTCGTATAGGAATGCCCAATCTCCTTTGTGGAAGATCTTTTTTTTATAAGGGCATCATGTCATTTCGCTCTTTGTTGTTGAATCAGTGTAGTGTGCTAAAGAGTTGATAGTCAAATTTCATCCAATTCATTGATTTGATGTAGCCTATTAATCTATGCTTCGCTTAAGTCCAAGCCTACCTCTTGAGCTATTCTCAATGTTTGGATCTCAGATTCAATTGGGAAGATAGGTTCTTTGCCAAGCACTAGCTGATATGGGGAATGTCCTGTGGTATTTCTCCATGTCGTGTGGTATGCCCACAGGGCTTCTGGCAATTGGGTAGCCCAGTCACATCTATGTGATGCAACTATCTTTATGAGTATTGCCTCAATTACCTTATTGGTGCTTTCTACCTAGCCATTTGCCTGCGAGTGGTATGGAGTCTTGATTCTGTGCATGATATGATGGTTCTTTAATGTTGCAGTGATCTTATGGCCTATAAATTGTGGTCCTCCATTAGTAATTACCTCTCTAGGCAAGCCATATAGCACAAATAGTTGGAAAAGAAAGTGGATTACCGAGTCCTCTGTTGCCCTTGGTATTGCCTCTGCCTCCACCCATTTAGTCACATACTCAGTTGTAACTAATATATATGTCTTTTGATTAGATGATGGGTTTATTGGGTCGATGAAATCTAACGCCCATTGCTCAAAAGGTTCAATGACTATCTGCGGGTGCAGGGGCATCTCATCAGACTACCCAGGGCATCCCATTCTTTGGCAATTGTCGCATGCCTGGACAAACTTCTTGGCATCTTTAAAAATGATAATAGCCCATTTGTAATACCTTGTGATTAGTATGGTGGTCTGCAAAATGTCTGCCGCAAGGCCCATCATGGCAAGCTTTCAAGATGTCAAATATCTCATCTTCCCTGACACATATTCTAATGTGCATATCGGCCCTTGTGTGAAATAAATAGCCTCCAATCCAAGAGAATCGCGTGCTGCATTGTACTGTCTATTTTCTTTCATTAGGCGTCAGGTGCTTGGGTAACTTGCCTGCTGCCAAGTAATTTGTGACATCCGCATACCATGGTGTTTTGACAGTTACGACAAATAAATGTTCATCAGGAAACTGGTTTTCTACTGATGCCGAGTCATCTATCTTTGGCATCCGTGAAAGGAAGTCTGCTACTAGATTTTCTTTTCCTAGTCAATATTTGATAGTGATATCGAATTCCTGCAAAAGAATCAACCATCTTGTCACTCTTCCATTGGTAACAGGTTTATTAGCTAGATATTTAATAGCAGGGTGATCAATGTATGAAAGCTCAGGGTATCCTATTATATAATGTCTAAATTTATTGATAACATAGATTACAGCCAAAAATTCTTTTTCAGTAACAGTATAATTTAATTCAGCAGGAGATAGATTTTTGTTGATATAGTATATTGCATATGGCTTTTTATCTTCCTCCTGGCCGAGAACTGCTCCAATGGCTGTGTCTGAAGTGTCATATGAAATCTGGAATGGAAAATCCCAATATGGGCCCCTTAATACTAGGGTTGTTGATACAAGTCGCTTTAAATCTTCAAAAGCACTGTCACATTTATCAGCCCAAATGAAATCAGTATTTCCTATTAATGCATATAGTGGTGTAGTAATTTGAGAAATATCCTTTATAAATCTTCTATAATAGCCAGAAAATCCCAAGAAACTGCGTACCTCAGTTTGTGTGGAAGGGGTAGGTATTAAAAGAATTATTTGAATTTTTGTTGGATCTACCTGGATTCCAGCTGTTGAGATATAGTGACCCAAGATGAGGCCCTCGGTCATCATCAAGTGGCATTTTTCATGGCTTAAACAAATTCTGGTGGCAATGCGTCTTTTCAGAACTTTCTCTAATGTTTGCAATGTTGGCTCAAAGTCATCTCCGTAAGGTGTAAAGTCATCCATGTATACCTCGAGCCCTTCATTTATCAGATCTGAAAAAATGCTGAGTACAGCCCTCTAAAATGTGGCAGGTGCATTGCATAGCCCAAAAGGTAAGACCCTGTAAGCGAATGTTCCCCAAGGGCAGGTAAAGGTAGTCTTATCCTAATATTCAAGGGAAATCTGAATTTGATTGTATCTGCTGGAGCCATCTAGGAAAGAAAAGAATTCTTTTCCTACCAATGTGTCCAAGACCTGGTCAATGAACGAAAGGGGAAAATGGTCTTTTTGGGTTGCTTTATTAAGCTCTCTATAGTCAACACATATACACCACTTTCCATTCTTTTTCGGCACCACTACTAATGGATAGACCCATTTGCTGTCAAACATGGGGTAGATGAAGTTTACATCTAACAATTTTGGTAGTTCAGCTTTAACAATATCTTTAAGATGAGGATTTAACCTTCGTTGAGGTTGTCGAATGGGCCTGGCATCTTTCTCTATATAAATGTGGTGCATGCATAATTTGGGATCAATCCCTTTCATGTCCGAGTAATCCCATGCAAAGGCTTCTTTATATTTTCTCAGGAGTTGAACAAGCTTTTGATGTTGGTCAGCAGTTAGATTTTTGTTAATATTCAAAGTTTTTCCTCGCTCAATTTCTTTTGATGTTATAAATAGAAGTTGTTGGTATTGATTGATCGTTAATATCTTTTAAGGGATCTTCTTCTATGTCGTTATCAAGGGATGCTTTGGTCATGTGAAATTTTAGATGGGATACGACATCTAGTTGGTTAATTTAAGTGTTAATGATGTCATCTTCTATTTGATCCTTAAATTCGAGAGCATCTTCTATGGTTAGTGATGATCTAATGTTTTCAGTTTGATATGATACAGGTTGTTTTCTGGTTTTGATTATTGTTAAACTTGGCTGAGCTGGAGGATATAAGGCTAAATTCTTCACATTGCTTCCTCTTGCTATAGTCATGCTGCCTATTCGAAAGCTTATGTAAGAATCTGCGGTTGCTAGCCAAGGTCTACCTAGAATTAGGGAATGTCCATCGAGTCGGTTTCTAGGATTGATGATTAGAAAGTCTACAGGGTATTCCCAAGATTATACTGACACCATTACATCCTATAATGTGCCTTCTGGTTTGACTACCGATCAGTCAGCCAGTTCCAACAAGGTCGTGGTTGGTTCCAAGGATGCAATGCTAAGATTTTGACAAGTTTTGGTTGTAAGAATATTGATTGTCGCTCCTAAATCGACTAATGCATTGGGGAAGGAGCATCCATTTATTAGCACAGTGACTATAGGATTTCCTGGGTCCTCATATTTTACGAGTGTTCTCTTCCTAATAGTAAATCAGATAAGGTACCAACTACATGGACAGTTGGGGTTGTTTTTATTTTCCTCTTTGGCTTTTTCATACACAATTCTTTAATAGTTTTTGCATAAATCAAAATGTCCTGAATAGCCTGGAGGAGTGGTATTTTTATACACAAACTTTTCAATTCTCCCTGAAGATCAAAATTAGGGTATTCTATTGGGCGGGGTATGATTAATCTTTCTAGGAATGGTCGAAAGGAGGTGATCATTTGATCATTAGTTTTTTGTTTAACCATGTCCTCCACTTTTGGTGCTTGTTCTACAGGTAGTTAATATTCAATTTGTTTGTTTTTATCCCCCTCTGATTCTATTATCCACCCAGATCTTACTTGAAGCTCATTGCATTCCCTTAACTCGATTTCTGGCTCTAGTCCTTCAATAATTTGCACAGATTGAACCAGTTTGTTGTTGGGGTTCAGGTTGGGTTGGGCCAGGAGCTGCGGTCGTAGGTTGGTCTGAGGGTTTTGTTGCAATGTGTAGGGTGCTGGCAGTGTGGGTTGAGGTAGGGGGATTGTTCCTGCTGGCTGATTTGTAGGTCTTTTCCAACTTGACTGCCAATTTTGGTTCTGTGAAGTCAAGGGTGTCCATTGGGATTGATATGCATTATTATGCCAAAATGGTGGGAAGTAAGAGGAATTTGGCCAATTTTTATTTTGATTTGATTGGTTGGGCCAAGATGGCATAGGGAATGGTTGTTGTGACCAATTGGAAAAAGGTGGCTAATTCTGCCACATGGCTCCTCGTTATTGTTGCAAATTATATTATGAAGTTTTAAAGAAAGAAGATAGATCAGTCAACGTACTTGTTTGTCATGGTTGCCATTGGCGACGCTGATTTAGTAGGTAGATTGGTTCTATTTCTTCCTTTGCCTCCTTATAGACTGCTTTTAACCCTGGGAGCAATGGGCAACTTTCTGTGGTATGATCTTTAGTACATATGGCATAGGTTTGCACCATATCCAGCGGGCATTCTTTGTGACTATGCTTCTTCCTACATCTAGGAAAGAATATCACCAAATTTGTTCTTCTTTTGCCTGCTTTTGTTTGGCTTACATAATGTCCAATTGCGTTGTTAGAGTTCCCAAAATATCTGTTTTGAAATCCTCTAGCAGGTTGCCAATTTTTGCATGAGTTATACCTCCACAAGAGATTTTGTTGTCCCTCATGGTCATCTCGCGTTTTGCTGGTTTCAATCTCGTACTGCCTCTTGAGGACATGATACATAATTTAATAATGTCAGCATATTCTTCTTGATATATATCACCTTTGCCCATAATATTTAATGTTTCTATCCATTGTTCTTTCATCCCTTTAATCAGTGTAGTTTTTATCACATTATCAAGTAAAGGTAGAGTTGCATAGGGAGACCACTGGAGGTTATATTGAAATCGTTCCACATATTCTTCTAATGTTTCACTAGGTCTAGCTACCATTTGGAATATTTCATCTTTCAATTCCCTAGATCTGTAATAGTCCTGATATCTTTTTAGGGAAGCGATTTTCATTTGTTCCCAATCATTTATTATGCCACCACCTAATCCCATAAACCAATGCAAGGCTGCTCCTTTTAGTGTGGAAGGAAACAATTTTAGCTTTTGGGGGTTGGTGGTATAATCATAACCCCGACATAATACATCAAATTCAAATAGAAATGCATCTGGATCCTCTGATGTTAATCCATGAAAGGTGGGAATGTTTTGGAGAGGGATAGCTTGCATGGGTGCGTTGACTGTTGTGTCAACGGTGGGATATTTCAGTGTAGAGGTCTGAGGTGCTTGTGGGTTGTTGGCCATTTGATCAAATATGTGTCAATACCCTTCCAGAATCTCTAGAAAGTTATTCGTAGGATGATTAGAAGAGATGGGAATGATCTTAACAACACTCCCTCGATCTGGGATACTAGGTGTTCCTTGTTGAATTACTACCCGAGGGGATCTTGGTTCCTCTGTTTCCCTTGTTTCTCCTCCTCCTTCATGAATATTACAAAAATTCCCTTCTTTCGAGGAAATTGGGCGTGAATTTTCAATCTCTTGAAAACTCTGCTCAGTTCCCACTATTTTGCTGTGGACCTCAGCGTAGGCTACAGATGGTGAGCCTGTGGCTCGAAGGGAGACAATAGGTTGTCTGGAAGCAATGTTTCTAGGACCTACTGATGGCTGAGATTCGTCTTTCTTTAAGATATCGTATATGAATGTTGATCATCCAAGGGTCACTAGTCCCTTAGATATGTTAGGTTTGCGTTGTGGAATTGGATTATTTTTGGGTTTTTTCTTCTTATTCATTCATGCAAACAATTAAAATGTTTATATCTACTCTAATTTCTTAAAATTCTGCTGGAAAGCAGGCGGGAGAGCAGGCATTTTACGTGCTCCGTATGCAGGTTCGTACCTTTCATTTTTAATACCCAGTTCTCTCCCAATAGATAAGCAACGAATACCTATTTCAGATTTCTGTAATTGTGCTAAAAAGGGGGCAGAGGAGCAAGCACTTTACTTGCTCGTTATGTAGGTTCTTACCTTCTATTTTCAAAACCCAATTCTTCTTCAACAACAATCATCATATGTACATTACTCCTTAGAAATGACTACACTCTCCCCAGCAATGTCGCCAAAATTTTGAGTGATAAAAGGTGCCTTTTTAACTCCTAATTATCTTCACATTAATTATCAATCTAGGCAGGTATGTCTATTTCAAGAGTGCCCACAGTATGTGGCGGCTATTTAACTCAGAGAGTAATGCTTCTAAATTGCAGTATATATCTTTTAAATACAAGAGTAAATGGATGCAGCAAGTAAATTCTAATTAAAAGAAAATTCAATCCTTTAATGAAATCAAATCCTACAACAATTCAAGTGACAACAATATGTAATTCAAGTAACAGCAGTATCAGTTAAGAGTACAGCAGTGATAACTCTTCTCTCAGGGACTAATTGAATTTAAATCAAACACACTACTCTGCAAAACAACGTTGAAATCAATCTGAGAGACTAACAACAGTAGTTAATTCCCATTACAGTTGATTATATCGAGCAGGATATTCATCTAGGAAACTCAATCCAAAGCCAAAGGAAACTAATTAAACAATAATTCTATAAATTATATAAAATAGAGTTATTATGTCAACGCAAAGAAATAAGGAATAGCAATGAAATAATAATAGTAGAAAGCAATAAACTATCAACTATCATACTTGCAAGAATCGAAAATATATGACATAGGTGAAGCAATGAATTCCACCAAAAGTCGGGCCCTTAACTGCCAGCGTACACTGCTGGTTACTTTAGATAAATGAAAAGGAACAAAAACTCCTCTTATATATTAATCATGAAATATTATTACAACGTATTTGCGTTCTTCACTACAGTGAAAGTCTGTAATTGAGAATTACAATAATAATAACAATAGCCATCCCCTTTCTGCTTACAATCATTGCCTTTTATAATGAGAAAGGGGTAGAAAGATAGATGATAAAAGCGATCCAGATCTTGAGGGATTCACGCAATTTTCTAGCTTCAGACATCTTTCTCTTCTTCGATGATCCTGTTGATTTGCTTTTGGACGTATCTGCTTGTTACTTTTTCGCTGTCCCTTACTTAGAGAAAAGCAGTTGTCCCTTTTCATACTTTCTTGCATAAATAAGGATGATAATTAGCCAAAGCATAACTATAAATAATTTTTTTATTTTTTACCATAATTTCTTAATAGATTAGCGCATTGAGATATAGAAAGGATAAGAATAAAGGAAAAGGATAATAAGTTAATAGTAAATGCATACCTTTTCCATGACCCAACACCATCCCTTCTCCTTTAGTTAGCATCATTCTAGATTGTAAATATCGAAGAGAAATTTCTTAAGGAAACCATTTAATTGAAACCATTCAAAATTTTGGTGCTCTAAATAGTATTTTTAATATAAACTAGAATAAACAAATTACCAATCACAATGCATAAACATGTATTTGGGCAATATTGTGGTAGATATTAGAAGATTATGTCTTGACTTTGCATACTTATCTTCCGAGAACATATACAAGGAAAGGAACAGGGAAGCAAACATGCTTTTTAAGGATGCCTTCTTCTGGATAGGGGGATATGGCAAGTGACTAAGTTCCATGGGCTGAAACACTTTGAGTTCTATCATTGATCATATATGGATGAGGCACAAGCTTTTTTAGGCTTGGACTAATTCCAAGCAGTGACAGGTTCCCTTATACATATTCTTTTTATGCACCAAAGGACAAACTTCAGATATATGACATCAATCATAGCAACATTGTTCCCTTTAACAGTGTGAATTTTTTGGTGACTCTCCACGAGAGGGTCAATTTCCTTATAGGATTATATGCATCGTTTTTCCCCTGCAACATTATGTGGACCAAAAATCTGCTCTTAGTTAGATTTTTTTGGCATACCAGGACCTATGGTAACAAACTATATTATATGTTGTTTATGTTTTTTGTTGAGATGGGAATTCCTTGCTCAAAATATGGCATGACAGGAGAAAATATGAGAAATGCACTTATACAGCGTATGTGTTGAAAGTAATTTTGTTATGGAATTAAATGAAATTACAGTTTTTTTCTTGTAAAAAAAACAAATCACCAATCATTATTTCCCTTATTTTTAAATCATATGAATTTTATTGTTAATATCATTTTTACTTGAGTAAAAAATCTCTGTGTTAAGAAATAAAACATAGTCACAATAGGATGAGAATTGGTGGAAAAGAATTTAAGTCATTCTTAAAACTTTTTATTCCTCTCATGATGTCAGTCTATAGTACATAGATTTGATAATTTCTAGAGATAGATACCACTAACAACTCATTAGTGGATAATGATAACACCTCATCAATAGATAACGATTACAACTCAGAAGAATATGGTCTTGGAATTAGTGATCATCTACAGACTCATAGTCTAACATTATCCCCCTCAATCACAAGTTTGAATAGTTATACTAATAAAGAAATATGAACTAGTACCATTACAATATTCGATATGAACTTCTAAACTAAGATTTGGTTAAGAAATGCCTAAAAAAACACTAATATGTTGAATGTTTCATCTAAAATGAAATTTGAAATAGAGTATAATTTCGAGAAGTGAATAGCTACCATGTTTAAACATTCCCCTACTAGTTGGTGAACAAATAAGATCACTATTATGCTATCAATGAACAAATGGGATCATAATTCTTCTATTAGTGAACAAATAGGATCATCAAGGCATTGCTTGAATTTTGACACAAATGAGTGTCAAACAATATCCCAATGAATATGTTATTTGATTATAGATAGCCTATTGAGGAGACCTATTGCTTTGTGAGAATTCCCAAATCTTGATTGAATTTTGATGGATAGGAGTTTGAAACATGGAGATTAACTATGATATTTTATATTCCTCCCTATCATGTGGAAGGTGAGAAGATTGTTGAAGGGATCTAAATTTGATATTTTGAATTTGTCTGTTTTTCAACGGTTGAGCATTGTATTTGGTGCTTTTTAGTTGACCACAATGCATTTTGACTTAAACAATGTGTTGGCTTTGGTCAACCACTAACCACTTTCATGAATGTTTGTGGTGGTTTTGGTTGACCACTAATATACAATCCTCCTTTTAAGGTGTTAGAGATTATATTCTTATTTTATCAATGTAGTTCCTTTAGAGATGTAGAGAGTACCATATTTGGCTTGCGGTTGAATCCCAAAGTTATGTATAATTAGGCCCTAATCACATGAAAAATCACTTGGAATAACTATTTGAAAAATATATATACTTTTTGTCATTTCTCCATGCAAATGTGTTTTTATATGTGTCTAAACTAGATGATAAGACTAATTCAAACTCTTGCCTTGTTGATTCGATTTCCAAGAGCATATATAGACATAATGAATTATGTTCTTTTTACCCTTATTTTTCTTTCAAAGTATTTCTAAGAAATTATTTGTCTCCCTATAAGGAAGATAAGGATGGAGATAAAAACAATAATTCTCCATGTGACCAACTTGATGACAATGTCAACACTCAAGTTTTTCTTAAAGAATTCCAACACTCACAAATTTAAGTAGTTTGGAGTAATATGGAATATGAAGTTTGTTTCCTTTTTCATACTGGAATCCAAGTCAATTTTGTTTTAAAGAAATTATTCCCAAGGTTTCACAATAATCTTGAAAATATCATTTTTATGTTCTTTATCACATTTACTATTGTTGTTGCTATCAATCTTTTCTTTCGTTTGTGACATACCTTCAACAACTTCCTTCATTAGTTTAGTATTTGATTCTGTCTCATGACTAGGTAAGGAATCATAATCCTTATGTATCCACCTTCAATCCATTTGTGTCACAATTAGCATCAAATGTTTGCATAATGTATTTTGTGTCACAAGTTACATTATTCTTTTGTATTATATCCTTTATTTGATAAATTACATCAACCTTTTATATGAGGCCATTTGTTATATATGTTGCATCAACTATGTCATCAATTTGTTTCTTATTTTAAACTAATTTTAGCTCAAGTGCTTCAATTGATTCATCCCTCATATCAATTTGATTTTGAAGATCAATAAGCCAATTATGCAATTCATGTTTATAGTCTTGTAAGTCATTGATTTCTTGAGAGTCATTTCGTAATCACTTTCCTACTTTACCCATTTGTTATTTTGCACTTCTCACACTTGCTTATACTCACTTTCTTACTCTCACTTCTATATCATGTTTTCTTAGACTTGTTTCTTTTACATGGAACTCACTTGCTCATATGTCACACTCTCTTAATCATATTTCCACCTCAGAGTATTGGGTGCTACCAACAATGTACCCAAAAATTTGATTATTACAAATATTTAATTTTTATAACTCTCTTGACCTCCTTATTCAAATTTCAGGGATAGCTTTTACAATTGATTTTTTACTTGAAAAACACCTTATCGACTTGAAAGAGTTTGAAACTTTACCCTTTGTACAATTCAATACTCATATTCAATGATTTATCCTTAAATTTTCACAATTTGATGGCCAATTCAAGTGTTCAAAATATTATTGTATTTGAAATTTTGATAATGCTCCTTAGTAACATTTTGTCTTATTTTTACATGAGATTACATGTTGTGAATGATCAATTTGATGTTAATGCCTTGTTACTCCATATATGTCGTTACAAATTGCAATTAGGTTCCAAAAATATATACGAAAGAGAGTATTATACGTCCAACAATTGTGCACAATGACAAATGTTGTTTGACCCTCTTATTCAATTTCAGAACAAGTCTAAGGTAAAGATTTTTTTTATCTATTGTGATATCCTTTTTATAATGATAATGGTCACATGTAAGAGGAAACATTCATTGATTTTCATTTCTCAGTTTGGACTATTTGGCACCAACTAAAGCCCAAGGTTTCCTCCTGTTAAAAAATATCACCAACCTCTTTTTACAAAAAGAAATAACATCATTTCAACATATTTTGCCCAGTAACAACTTGATCACTATATTTTGCTCAAGTGAAAATACTTTAAACACTTTCATCTTTTAATTAAATATGAGAAGCTCTTCAATGAGATGATCCAATAACATATGCCTCATTTTATTTTTTCTGACCATTAATTTAAAAATATATATATACTTTCTTAGTAATGAAGGTTGGATGCACATCAGTTGTGGTATGGGCATGGTATCTTTGATATGGGAAATAGTATATCATTGACTATTGTTTCCTTTTCATGTGGGAAAACAATTTTTCATATACCTATTTTAACTTGATTATGTTTACAAAATCATACCTACTTGTGATGATGTGTTGATAGAGTGAAAATGGCAAGCTACTTCAGGAAGAATCAGTAAATGTGCAATGTAATGATAATTTTTGTTGTGCAATGGTTATGTATTGAATTGATTGAACCAAAGACTCTATTTAACCAAATTGTAGAATAAATTTCATGATGTTTTCATGGTTTTTTAGCAATTTGAATTGGTGATTTCCCAAACTATTTATTGGTCATTACAATGAGGCTTACAACTTTTGATCAATCTCTCTGATAGAACAAGGCAAAGTAGGAAATGACAATGGAGATGATCTAAGATAAGGGTATGGAGAGTTGTATATAAATATTGTAGGAAAATAAAAATTATCCTTAATTGGAGCGATTTTTAAGCCATTCCTATTCAAAATTTTACAAAATTTGATGGATCTTAATGATGAGAAACAACCTTTTTCTATTGTTTCTAGGTCATTGAAATTGATGCAAACATATGGTTGCAATATTAATATCTTAACCTACAACATACTTAACCACGTGCTTATTATGTGAAACCATTTGGGTAAGGCCCTAAGGTATTTCAATCAAATGCAATAGATGGGAATCCCTCCCAAGATCATTACATTTAAAATTATTTCCAAGGGGCTCTAGTAAGTGCATCAATGGGATGAATCACTATAATTGATGCAAGAAATTCCTTTTTAGACCTATCCTCCTAATAAGATAACTTATAACACAATATTCATTTTTTTCTTGAATATCATTATAAGTTATTTGGACAATGATCATGCATTGATTGCTTGAAGATTAAAGAAAATAAAAGTGTTAATTTAGTGGTTCACCATGCTTCCACTACACAACTTTGATTGTTAACACCCACTTGGGTGATTTGAACACTATATGCACCATTTTGACCAAAAAAACCATCACTTCCTCTATAAGGCAATAATGTTGTCATCCAAACTATGATGGCTTTATCATGAGCTCAAAACTATAAACTATAGGAATGCAAATCTAGATTGCCTAATCTAGATCTTTGTTGAAGAGACATCTCAGCCATTGGAGCACCAAATGAGTGTGGATTCACACTTGTTTGTAGCATGGCTTCTTCTCCTCTTTCTTTAGACAAATGTTCTTGTCATAAATCAATGAGAGATCTCTTTGTATCATTACATTTTAATTTACACAGAAAATTGCCATGATGCTGTCATGCCCTTAAGACCATAAGAGCTTTCATATAATGTTAAGAAATTGAGAAAAAAACACAATAAGACAAGAATTAGCGGAAAAAACTTTAAGTCATTCTCAACATTTTTTATGTCAATATATAGTAGATGGATTTTTCCACTTCTAGATCTATATCCCACTAACAACTCACTAGTAGATAATGACAACACCTTATTAATAGATAAGGATTACAACTCATAAAAAATATGGTCTTATGCATTATGATTATCTAGAAATTTATGATCTAACAATCTAGGTGATGTTCACCATGTATCCATGCAAAATGATTAAAAAAATAGATATATGTTATTGTCATTTCTACCCCATCAATATTGTTGTTTCCAATTATCTGATTTATCTTTTATCATGTCTATTAAATTTATCTTTTTCTTTTTTTGTTTTTTAAGTTGTGTGAGTCCTGAGATGACTACATGCTCAACTTTTGACTTGAGAAACCGCAACCCAAGGGCATCTAAGCCATCAAAATCACCTGGGGATCGCACTCATCCTTGGCCACACCAACCCTTAACATGGTTGGATTTTTTCCTACGAAGTTTTGAACCAGTGACCTTCACATCACATAGTGTCTTAATATTACACCCCAACACCGTTTATTCTATGCCTGTGGAATAAACTTATCTAATTTATAATTAGAAAAAAAAATGTAAATTGAATACTATTATATCAGAAAAATCAAATTACATTAGGAAGTCGAACACTTAAAAAATATTCTACAACATTTATAGACTCACACAACAGAATTGTTTAGGGGTTTTTCATTTTTCCCTTATCTTCTACGTGCATCTATCCATCCTATGGGGTTATTGGTTACAACAAAAGATAAGGCCAAATCCTCATTTTTTTTAGAAAGCTCCATCACTATTGGCTCAGCAGAGCTTGGGATCTATTTATCATTATCTGAATGGTTAAACTTGTGGGAGCACTTTTTCCCACTGATTGTAGACATTATTAACGTTGAAACTCCTTCATTCTCCTTTCCCTGAAAATTATCAAATAAAATTATTTTTCCTCGGGGAAAAGTTATAACTTTCATTATATAGATATTGAAAATTGCATGTTGTAAATGCTTCAAAGGAGAATATCTCAAAAAAGGTGGCCACACTAGGCCATATACTATGAAGTGTCCAAAAACATAATTTAGTATGAGTGGTTACAATAACAGTGCATAAACAAAAAATATATACATTTTCCAAAATTTCTATATAGTCAGAAAATAACAATAAAAATCCATAAATATGTTGAATTGGATCAGGTTGATGCTATTTTAATCAATGAAAAATCAATGAAAGTATTGATAAAAGTCCTGACCATCCTATTCATGAATCATCCAAATACCAAAAAATTATTGTGTTATTTCTTTGAATAAATTGTTAACCACATATCACATAGTCATTATCAAATTAATTTATATACAAACAAACTATATAATATTCAATTTAATTTAATAATAATCTTACCTTTCTAAATATAAATTATATAATATTCAATTAAAAGTATATTCATATTTATTAATTTAAATTGTATGGTAAAATAAGATTAATAGAAAAAAGGATAAGTTGAGAAGGCTTTTTAAAACTAGTCCCCTCTTTATTTTTTTCAAAAATCCACTTGTGCATATTTAACTAATTTAACAAGGTTATGAGAATCTAAGTTAGAATAATTAAGTACAGTACTTGGATTGCATTGATTTGTGATATATAATTTAAAATATAAAGTTTCCATGTGTATATATATAACTATTAACCAGGTCAGGTTATGAGACTATAATTTAGAATAAATAAGTACAGCACTTGAATTGATTTGTGATTATAAAATTTAAAATATAAAGTTTTCATGTGTATATATTTAACTATTAACAAGATCACGTTATGAGAATATAACTTTGGAATAAAATAGGTACAGTACTTGGACTGCATTGATTTGTGACATATAATTTAAAATATAAAGCTTTGATGTCCTACCAAGTTACAAAGCCGATGTCGTTAAAAAAAATATGTTGAACATGACATTACATCGAATAATAAGACAAACTCATACCTTCATATATTCCTTCCTAAATAATAAGACAAACTTACATATATTCCTTCAGATTTTTAGTGGATTTGTTTATAACATAATCTTAATTTATTCCTATCATTGGTTTGATTTTCCAAAATACTATCGAGGCTCTCATGTTCATCCATGTGGTCAAAATACATCTGTTGAATGAATGAAACTACCAAGTGAATGCATTTTTGGATTGTAGGGTGCATTCTGGTTTGTAGGTTTGGATGATGTATTTTTGGATTTTATAATAATTTATATAAATTTATTTTAATTACGGATATATTATGAGTTGAAGGATACAAATTTTCAAATTTTTTTAAGGTGTTAATTTTTTTAAAAGTATAAATATAATGTATATATAAGACCAAATAAATATTTGAATAAATAAATGTTTTAACCACAAATATTTATTTTTCGTGATAAATATATAATATTTAAAGGATATATAATATTTATATAGTTGACATTAATTAAGTTAAATTTATGCTGGTTATAGGGAATATAATGTTCTAAATAGAAAAAATAATGTTCCACCATAACTAGAGTAAATCTATCTTAATTAATTAATGTCAACTATGTATATATTATATATCATTTAAAAAAATGTATTTATCATGAAAAAAATAAGTTTTTATTGTTAAAAAATTTGTTTGGTTCTATATATATACTCTATACAACATTCAAAATTACAATTTAAACAATAAAAAATTACACATTGTATTTTGCATTATAAAAAGGTTTGCACATGAAGAAATTTGATCCCTATAAGTTCATGGTAGATCTGTAATTAAGATCCATCTATGCTGGTTATAATGGATATTATTTTTCTATTTAAAACTTATTTTTATTTTAAGGAAACACGTGTCAGCTTCATGGAAGACACACATCTCCTTCACAGTAGGCTGTAGAATAAGCCTCTGTTCAATGACAGGATTATAATTACCTGAGCTAAATCTATTACAATTGCTAGTTTGGGTTTAAAAAGGATGTCACAGACAGACACATCTCTTTCACACTAAACTGGACTGTAAAATAAGCCTTTACCGTCAATAACAGATTCTTTAATAACCCATTTGGAAGAATGAACAGGTTTGTATTACCATTACTAGTTTGGGTTTAAAGAGCTTTGATAGGTCTGCTCAGGGATACCGGCCTGCTGTCATCCAAAGGAGCTTGGCTCCGCTTATCAGCTTTGGTCACCCTCCGAATATCCTCAAACAGGTTGTAATTCTATGCTACAATATTTTCATCGAACTGGGAGAGGGGCACAACAAAAACCATATTTCGCTTCCTTGTGAAACCGCGATAATTCAAATAGGAAAGCTTTGCACAATTCAAATGGCAGAGCATCAAACTGAGATCTAAAGGCCGTGGGTTCCATTTATGCTCAATTTTATTGTTGTTCAAATTTTGGTTGCAGAGTTGGAAGTTTCGTCCTCTTCTTTCAACTTGGGATCAACAGCATTTGCTTGATAATGGGAGCCTGGGTTCAATATAAACAAGGTGAGCCTAGTTTGGATAGGTACGATATGGCCGTCGAGTCTCAATTAAATATGATAATTTTATCTTTACAAATAATTTCTTTGTTACACTGAAACGCTTTTGAGAGGTGGGCAACTTGTTTTAATGGCGTTCTCGTGTTTTTTTGAGCTTTGGAAGGTGCGCATCCCTTTTTTGGGAGCTTTGTAACTATATGGAAACGCTTTGGAACGGTATGAAAATGGTTTATCTTTTTTAGAGGATGGAAACGTTATCTTTTTAGAGGGAGCTGCAACTCTAGTAGGGGAAAGCTGGTGTTCCCCGGGGTTGGGAATAAAAAGCCTGCAGATAAATATGATGAACTGCTCACAAAACATGAGTTTATGTTGAAAACTTGGCATGAATAAAGGCCAAAGATATCCTTAACACCTATATCCTTAATTGAGAAACTGAAGCAATCTCTTGATGGGTTAAGGATCTCTGTGGCACCTAGACATAAGGGCTATATCCTGGATCTCAAGCTGATGAGTATTTCTTTTGTTGTTTATGTATATATATAGCAGAAGATTGTGTGTGCATATTGTATCTGGCAATAGAACATATATAAAATTGTTCGTTTGTATTTTTAAGCCAGATTGTTTCAAAAATTGTGTCAGAAAGCTGATAATAAACTTGACATTTTATATATATAAAAAAAAGAAAGAAAAAGAAATTATATATTTTGGATTTATATATTTAAATTGATTTTAGTATTTGGAATATTTTGATATTATTTTGATATTATATAATTATATAATTAAAAAATATATTTTTTATTGTATAATACTATTTTTTGGAATATTTTAACCATTCTTGACACCCATACTCAACTTCCCAATTTTCTCACGTTCCAAAAACTCATACAACATCACCTAACCGACAGAATTTACAGACCATAGATTTTAGGGAAGTTTCTGAGTGACCGAAACATCAGGGATGGGATCTCTCCTGGCACTAGCTTTAGTAGAGGCAGACCATAGATTTTAGGGAAGTTTCTGAGTGACCGAAACATCAGGGATGGGATCTCTCCTGGCACTAGCTTTAGTAGAGGCCTCATAGAGGCAGAAACGAGGAAAATGGGTCTACGCACCCGGTTTTGATCCTCTCCGCCCAAACCTTCGATATCTATGTACTAGAACTGTGCTTCTGAGTTTTTATAATACAAAAGTAACCAATTCTGTTAAATAAATAAAAAAAAAACACATATACAGCATAATATAATTCCCACTCTTATAAAATTTGAACCAAAAACATCACATTAAATTTTATAAAAACATCCCATTAAATTCTATACAAACAAGTCATTCAATTGAACTAAGAATCCTCATAATTGTTCTCACAAATAATTCCCATCCTCAGTCACTCGTGAAATTTGAACAAATAACATGAGAAACCAACTTATCAACGCATGATATAAGCTATAAAACAAATGCATGTGGATATCTCTACTCTGATTTCAGAGGGCCAGCAAGCAATCTGAAAACAGGAAATAAAATTCCCGTTCCCCATGGTCATGCCATATTTTTGCACTGGTCAATGCCATTGAGTAATCTAATGGTCAATGTTTAACCCAGAAAAGTCACCCAGCCAAAACTCCAAAAAGTGTAAGGAAAAAGTGCAATGATTTATCATGCATTTTCTTTAAAGAAAATGAGAGGTTTTAAAATTAGAATTTTAATTTAATCACATAAATTAAATTAATGTAGAAATTATTATTATAGATATCAAAACATTTAATTTACTTTATAAATATTCATTTATATTTTCAAAATAAAATAAAAAAATTAAATTAAATAAAAAAACATAAAATTTAAATAAAAATGGTAGTTGTATTCCTTATTTAGTATTATAATTATAAGTAATAATATATGAATTAAACATATATATTTAAACAATATATGTAACAAAATTTTTAATTATGAAGATTTATCTCTTTTTAAGAGTAGAATTTTTTAACTTTTAAATAGGCTTTGTTATAATATTAGGGGTCAATATCATGACTTATCAATAGCATATGCCCAAAAAACCATAACTGATTTCATATCACATTTTTTTAGTTAATCAATTTAATGAAAAAGGTATAAAGGGCATAAGTACTTTTCAGATTAGTATCAACCTTTGATTTGTGAATACTATTAAAAATATTCTATGGAAGCTAAATTCCTACCATTTACCTAATAATTATTGATAATTAAGTTAAAATTCAGAAGCCCTATTCTAAAATACACGTCTAACCTATAAAGTAAATGACAAGTCATTAATCCACAATAAATATCAAAATATTTACTTCATGATACATCTCACATTGCCAAAATTTTAAAAGAAATCATAAAAATTAAATAAATTGCAATTTCGTATTAGTTTAGTTAAAGTTACTATTAATTATAAAAACCACAATATTATATATGAATTAAACATATACACATTTAAAAAAACATATAATAAGATTATTAACTATGGAGATTCACCTCCATTTAACCAAAGAGATTATTAAATGTAAATAGGATTTGTAACAATAATACGGATCAATACCATGGCTTATCAAAAACTAAAAAGGGTGAAATGGCATAACTACTTTTGAGATAAATCTCAACCTTTGATTTGTGAATACTGCTAAGAATATTCTAGAGTATTCCATTGATCTTTATTCTCTACCATGCATCTAATAATTATTGATAATTAAATTAAAATTCTTCAAGCCCTACTCCAAAAGAGACACACCTACCTGTATCAAGAGTGCCTCCATGCAAGTAGGTTTAGCAACCAAAGTTTCCTGTACTTAACCATACTACTACTAAAACGAACAACTTGTGACAAGCAATGTTGTTTTTTTTTAAATAGGATGGATGCTCATTAATTCACCCTTCTAACATATTGAAATGGGGGAGTTAAAAGTTCTATATTTTGGATATGTTTTCTTGAATATGAGGATATACTGATAAATCAAATATGCAATTTCAACAAATCCATGGGCAAAATTGACCAAAGAACCAAAACTTGGAATGTTTAGACCATGCCCATGAAAATGTATGGGGAATGAGAATTAAGAATAACTATTGGATAGAGTCATCAACACATTTATTTAATAAGCATGGAATTAAGTTTGAACATGAGTTTAGTTAAATATATCAACTTCAAAACTTAATCCATTTCATAGCAACCTAACTTAAAAAATAAACTCCAAAGCCATAATTTCCAGGTGAGTGCTTAGTAACCATGGAGTTACATTGAGATTTTCCATGCTCAATGGATATTGAAGTCCTTTTATGTAGGTATTATATGTAGGTAATCACTTCTCTCAATTCTGATGACTAATATTTAGTTGTGCAATAGAACCTAACCAAAAATAAATAATCAATTTCCATTATTGCTTCTTTAGTCATTTCCCTTGTAGCAACACACATCCCCTCGAAGGAATTTTAAGGGAAAGGGATGTCTAGGCTCAACCTCCAAGCTTACTTTATGGAGATTGGGTTACCAACATTCCTCTTATGCCAACCATCTTAACATTCATTTCAAAAATCACCATCATCTTTATCTCGTCAATAGCTTTCCAACAATATAAATTTCATCTAAATTTGAGCTTTGCACACAATGCTATGCACATCTAGAGATTTTCCCTTCTCCCATATTGTTGACACATGGAAGTTAGCTAACATGTGGCTCGTGTGTCACCACATCATAGGGCCAATCCTCACTAGACACATTAGCCTACCAACTCGCATCTAGATCTGAGAAATTCTTAATATCCCTTCTACAAATGTTCTGAATCTCTGCTAATTTAGATTCCCAACCTTAAAATTCATCCTAAAATTCAAAAAATTTTGGATTCATCAAGATTCGGAAAAGCGTTACATCAATAGGTCAACATCTAGATCTAGAAAAATCTAAAATCCCTAATTAACCAAAAAGTTGAATTTTCATATCTGGAACATTTGGTATTCCACATCACCTCCACCATGGATGTCACTTTGGCCTCCATCCTAGAACCTTTTTGCC